>JASCZW010002813.1:0-250241 GCA_034211315.2 Aedes japonicus | reverse complement strand
TCATAGACGTCCTGGCTTCCACGCACGGTGTGATATTGGTCTCCACGTAAGCGTCTTATGAGCAAATTTTACATATGTTTCGCAAACCTTGACAATACACGCTGTTTTGCCATACAGAAGACTGTCATCCGGCTGCCGGTCCATCTTTCGGTTTTCGATCACAGTTCGGTGCGTTAGTCCGATAGTCACTATCCAGGTCTACTTTTTGAATTAGTGAAATATTGGGAATAGAGCACCATTTGAGAGCAATCTGATTACGATTGACGGGAGAAATGGCTTGCATTTTGATGACTTCGGTGCAAAATCCAATTTCGACACACAAACTTGTTTTTCAAAATGTAAACAATGAAACACAGTGAATATCAGCTGTCTTACGTCATCCGGTGAAATCATGCTTATACTTTCTTGGACACCATGTAGCATTCAATGGGTGTTGGAAAGTAGTCATCATTTTTGTATACGTCATTGAGCTGTGCTTACATTCAAAGCGGTTCGCGTGGCCTTCAAAACATGCAATTGCGGAGGAAAAGCTGCCAAACCTGATGAACTACGAGCTACTAGTCTAAAAATTCCAGTGATTGTTTGTTCAAACATCTAATACAGTACTATATTGATGGAAATAATTTCATTGTTAGCTTTCAAAGCGATCCGCAGAATTGAGCTCATTTTCCCGCTAACATTGACTTATTATACTCGTCGCTACTGAAGAAGCGGAAATCAACAATAATTCCACATGGCTCTTCATCAATTTTAGCTTCGAAATAGCCATTACCTGTTGCTTACTTGCTTTCGTGAAAGTTTGTTGCTTCGAAGAATGGAAAAATTGGAACAGACAGACAGTATGGGATGCGATTTCGAATCATCATAAAACTGTGCACTGAATAGGGTGCAAATGGCACCTCCACGCTTTTCGCGGCAATCTATGAACGCCACAATGCAAACATCCAGTTGGGTTGCATTCCGGTTCCTTCGATATTGTTCATACACGGCGGCTATGGGGTTCCTGGAGACATGACGAGAGGCGATATGTGTATCCCCAGTTCAATCTAGTTGATGGATTGTACCGGGGATATGGGAGTCCGTTTGGTGTTGTCGGATCAGCTACAGTAGCAGCACACGTCGTCGGTTGCCGTTGTCGTTTCGCAATTGCTGTGATACATTGTTGGCGTGCAAACGAAGGTAGTAAAAGCATGATTATGCAATGGAGGCGATGCTGCGGTTGGGTAGCATTGCGTGGCCAACAACATCAACAACAATAGTTTTCATTGGCGTATGCGCTTACACGACTCTTCGACATTGATGAGAGTGATGGTGCGGTTTGAAAAAGTTCTTGGAAATGTTTTTGGTTTTAATCGCGCGTGCCTGTTTGAAATGAACGGCGTGCACGAAGCGCTTGCTTGTGGAAATAGTTATTTTCAATAAGTTAACGAAACATGGACGTCAAGGCAAAATGAGAGTCCTAGAGAGCTTAGTCGAGAAAGGTACGGTATTGTCAAACTGGAAACAGTGGGTTTGAGGTTATAATATTGCTTCTCCATAGAATAAAAAAGTCTTGTGTCTAATTTATAACTGCAGAAGTGCATCAGAATACTTAATTTGATTTAAAGTTACAGATGCGTTATCAGTCTGAAGGAATGGAGCGAGATCCACCACCTCATGTTTTAAAATCAAAATCCAAATGAGCTTTGAAGTACTGCCAAGAAGTGCTAAAGGAAGAAAAGGTCAATACTTGGTCGACTTAAATATGACGTAGTTTTTTCAATCGTGCATTTAAAAATCTTGAACACCCCTCATTTTGTAGGTGTATGCGTAGGGGGTGTTTTTTTTTTGCTACTTTCTATTCAGTTATCAAAATGGCGTCGAAACAAGAAGAGCAGCGTATAAAAAAAATTATCACGCGCATAAGCAAAATTCAAATTATTCTCACGGTGACTTGGCAAAATTACTTAATATTGCCAAATCAACCGTCACGAATGTTATAAAAGTGCTCGGAAAATATATGACGACTTCTAGGAAGTCAGAATCAGGTGGAAATGTTTTGAAGTCATCGAAAGATCTCTCTGGTTCAATGTTCTTCAAATATAAATCTACTACTAGCTCTAGTTTTGTTTTCATGTTAATAGCGGTACCAAAACAAACAATCTTCTAAGCTGTATACGAAGATAGTCTTAGACAAAAAACACTGACAGGCAACCTTAACCACCCTGTAAGTAATGACTGTCTAAAATCAATGTCACTCCCCATGGTTTACATAACAGAAGATCAGCTTTAGGAGTTAGGAGCAAAAAGTGGTTTCCCTGATGCAGGGTTGCGGCTTATCATTTTTGACTCAGGCATATTCATTTGCTCAATATCTCCTTTCAGAGGGTTGATTTGATAATATGATGTATGATGAACTTGTAGTGCATTAGTAGACCTACAACTTTGTTTAACAGTACATTGCTCTAACTCCTATATCTTCGACATGAGAGCGTATAATTCACGGTGATCTTCACGATGATAATCATACGTGATCTTCACCGCGAATATCATCGCGAAGATCACTGAGAATATACGCTCTTATTCCTCAGATATGAGGATGAGAGCTATGTGATTGTTAGACCAAGTTGTAGGTCTACTCAAGCACCATAAGTTCATCATACATTATATTTTAAAATTGAGCTTCTGAGAAGAGCTATCGGCAAATGAATATGGATAAGTCAAAAATGATAAGCCGCAACCTTGCCCTGATGTTCGGAAAATCATCAATGATTTTGTTTCCAATGTGATGAACTCAATGTTGCGTCATGCCATTTTTGCAGTTGTATAAAATTGTCTAATTTGAAACTTTGCTCTAAACTGACTGTTCAACCTATTGAAATTTTGATAACATACTAAATTAACGACAATTTTCTCAATAAATAGTTATTTTTTCACAGTTTCACCTATAAAAATAGCTATAAAATTATAAATTTGCACCATTGCAATTTATTGGAGTTGATGTGATGTGATGTGTGATGAGAGCCCACCATCAGTGCAGGGATTACCTATGGCTGCAGGACTATTCTCAGCAGGTTGTTCTGAGAGAATAGCCTACGTGATGGCTTCTTGTAGCAGGGTCGGCCGATCTCAGTGAGGACCTTCGGAAGAGCTACGGCCAGAAGGCCGCGTGTCTTCGCATGACAAGGAACTGGCGACTCCACGAATCCTTGTCCAGTCAACAAATCCTTCGACTGCCTTAGGCTACTCCCTTAGGGAATCCCCGTTATATAGTTGTTAAAGGAACAGTGGAAATTTGTAGCATAAATGATTTATAAAAACAAAGTTAAGACAAAAAGAAAATTTCACGGCTATACTGAACTTTAGATTCAAAAACAGTTGTTCCTAATAAAATAGTTGTGAGCAATGAAATGAGGAAGGATCTCACAAAAAAAATTACAATTCAAATAACTTACCATAAAAGTATATCATTATCTATGTTGCATCATAAAATCAAGGAATACTTCTTTCCAACGCATCTTCCACTTCATGTTATTTGTATAGGACTAATTTGCTTCTATACACGGTGTTCAATAAGTTCGAATACAAGTTTTCATCATTGCGTAGGTATGCGCCATGTACATATTCTGCATTGGTATTGGTGTCAGCTTTAGCTTCATTCATACGCTACCGAATGTGCGCGGTGTTGACATTCTGTTAGTTGTTGTTCGTTTGTTACGCGCGATGAAAGAGTATCGGGACTTCGTAATTAAGCGTTTTTGAACGGTGAGCGACCCGGCGATATATTCCGGCTGCTGAAATCGCATGGGGTCAAGCGGAACTTTGTCTACACGACCATCAGGCGATACCGGGAGACGTCCTCGACCAATGACCGTGCGAGATCCGGTCGGCCGCGTTCAGCGAGGACGCCACGGGTCATCAAGATCGTGAGGGAGCGAATTCGGCGCAAAAGAACCGCTCAATCCGGAAAACGGCTGCAGATCTCAACGTTTCCATTGGAACCGCTCACACCATACTCACCAAGGACCTTGGTTTCAGGCCTTACAAAAAACGTAAGGTCCATGGCGTTTCGGAGGCTACCAGCAAAAAGCGGTTGGATCGAGCTAAGAGGATCCTCTCTCGGCACGCTGGTCAGGAGTTTGTTTTTCGGACGAGAAACTGTTCGTGCTGCAGCAGCCGCACTGATGTGCAAAATGACCGGGTGTGGGCGCCATCGAGGGACAGCATTCCTGAATCCAATATAAACATCCCTCGGTTCCAAAGTGCCGCGTCGGTGATGGTTTGGGGGCAGTATGCAAACGTGGTAAGCTACCCTTGGTGTTTATTGAAAAAAACGTCAAAATCAACGCGGCGTACTACAAAACTGAGGTTTTGGAAAAGGTTGTTGCCCCCAGTCTCCGAAGCCTCTACGGCGATGAGCACTACGTGTTCCAGCAGGACGGTGCACCAGCCCATACGGCAAATGTGGTTCAAGCCTGGTGTCGGGACAATTTAACCGACTTTCTGGACAAAACTTTGTGGCCTCCCAGCTCCCCGGACTTGAATCCTCTCGACTTTTTGTTTGGTCCTATATGATGGCGAAGCTGAACGAATACAAGGTCAGCACTTTGGATCATTTCAAGACGGTAATTCTCAAAATCTGGGACGAAATGCCCATGCAGTCCGTGCGTGCCGCCTGCGACGCGTTCGAGAAACGTTTGAAGCTCGTTAAGGAGTACAAAGGGGGTCATTCAAGAGAAATGTTGTAAACGTTCCTTGTAAACATAGCTTTCAATAACATAAATCCAAAAAATAAAAAACATGTTTTCATTTTTTTAACAAATTTTGAAAGTGTATCCGAACTTATTGAACACCGTGTAGACTGATCCAATATGAATGGACCAAGAACGTAACTGCATATACTGTGCTGGTTTTTACAAGGTCTTACTTTTCTCATATAGAAAGACATCATGAAAGACCCAATTGCTATATATACAAATTTCAACTTGAATAATTTAAATGTGAATTTCACACTTTAAAAATTAAATTACTTAACCATGTAAAAAGCAGCTACAGTAAGTCAATTCCAACCGTTCACTTACAGAAAACCCAACCTAACTCTTGTTGCATTATTAAATTCTCGTAAATTGAAATTTACGAAGTGATGGTAAAATTTTTGAAGTGATGGTAACAATCCTTCCAACCTCCCTCGCGTCCTTACAAAATAATGAAAAAGCAAGCGAATATTAAGTTAAACTACAACCATTAAGTTGAGCTAAGGTATTTTTTTGAGTTATTTATTTATTTATTATGACATCTTCGATGTAAAAATCGTACAAACTACTCTTATTTCTAATATTCTTAATACTATTAAAAAAAATTTATTGTAGTATTGAATAAAGAGCTTTTAATTAATAATGTTATATAGAACAGATTTTGAAATAATGTCAAATAAATAATTTTGACGCTTTTGTTACTATCACTTTATATTCAAGACGTGAATATGTTTGTTCATTTGTTTCACTACACAAATATGTTTTTGAGATATTGTCTTCAAAATATGGTAGAAATAAATTATTTGTTGCTTTGCAAACCAGCTCTCCTCGATATCCTAGATGGCCAAGTCCTCCTGGACCCGCAGCTGCCAGAGCCGCACTCGTCCATATCAACCCGGCCGTCGCCGACGTGTCGGAAACCTTCTGGTAATAACATGCTATCTGTGTCTGGTACACTCTTCTTGGAATGTTTAATGCACCATTGCAATTTATTGAGTTTGCAATAAACAAATAATATTAGCGTTTTAGCTAAATCGCTATTGACTTTTTCATATCTATTTGTGGAAAATGAATTGGGCAGATACAAAATATTATCATCTTTATACAGGGTGTCTCACAATAGCTGTCACTAAAACAAAATGGGATTACAGCAAAAAAAAAATCAATCAAATCATAGTATTTATTTTTCATTTAAAAGATACATGTTATAGAAATAAACCATATTCATTCAATTCGAATCTCTCGCCCTATCCCTTAATAACTTTGCGCAAACGCTTTGTAAACCCATCTGTAGCTGGCACGCAAGATTTTCTGAAGAATTTGGTCCCAAATATCAACCAAATGTTTCTTGAATCTTTCTAAAGTAAGCCCTTTCGTAGGGCCTATGTGTTGAAGCATATAACCTCAAACAAAGTTGTCTAGTGGGCTAGAGATCGGATGAAGATGCAGGCCATTCTTCGCTTGTGATGACATCGGGAAAATTTTCCGCGCATTACGCTTGTGTCTTCTTTACCTTGTGTGCTGGAGCCACAGTTATGGAACACATTTTGTGTTTCTTTGTTAGGAATATATTGCTCAAAAGCAATTTCTTCGTATCAGACACATTTTTGTAATAAAATTTCATAAGTTTCCTGTCATTTTGTACAATAGGCACATTTTTCTACCCAGAAATAATGCTGTTTTTGTGAGAGTGAAAAATGAATGTTATGCAGCTGTCAAAATATCCTTTTTTTTTCGGCAGGAACGTAAGAAGTACTTTCGTATTTATAAGTTGTAAAAGTAATACAATCCTTCAATCCCAATAATAATAACTGGTCCGTGCACCACTATTGAGGTATGTTCTTATCAGTTAATTGAAATTTCCGTGGTATATGCGTTTATTTGCTGTAAATTTGCTATTTTAAAACTATTCCATAGCTGTGACCGGAAGCAACGCGTTTCCTACAGTTATGGAACATTTCGTATTAATATGGTTTTCTGCACGTTTCAACACAAGAACGTGAACTAGATACTGTACGTGAATGTTACAACAATATTACAGACCAAAGAATCAAAAACGAATGCAGTACAGCACCGACGCTTTGGCGAAAGCGGTTTTCGAAGCACGGAAAACAGGAAAACTACGTAAAGCAGCGAAACATTTTCATGTTCCTTTGACCACATTACAACGTCCCAAAGACACCTCCCAAAAACAGCAAACCTGGATCTTTGCCGGTTTTGCGAGCAATTGAAGAAGCATGCTTCGAAACATGGACAATTTATATGGTTTGGACAGGGTTTCCGATAAGCGCAACTGATCTGACGAATACAGTCAAAGACTACACTGATGTTATCCGCACATCTCGGAGTTTAACGATGTGATTTCCCAGTACGTTTAGCAACTTTAAAAAATGAGCTGCAGTCTATAAATAACAGATACTTTTGTTCTCTTTTATCCAAGTCTATGACAGGTTAGAACTGGGAACGACGGTTCCTGCAAAGGCATCCCTCGATTAAAAAGAAATTCTCCACGAACCTTTCAAGATCCGGCGCCAAAGTAACTGAAGAACTGCTTCGAAAATGGTTTTTGGAAGTAGAAGATATTTTGCAGGAGGAGGGAATTGACCTTTCTATCTTCAATAACCCGAAGCGATTTTTCAATTTCGATGACCCCGATTCATCGAAATATTCAACTTGTCCCAAAGAATTTCAAAGCCCTTTGTGGACCAGATGTTGAAAATGTTTATACCATTAACGACAACTCAGATAAAGATAGCTTTACTGCTCTTTGTGGGGGTAACGCTAATGGTGATATGGCTCCAACTATGATTCTGAACCCTGGTAAAAGAATTAGCCGGGACATTGTCGAAAGCGTTCCCAAGGGCTGGTCTGTTGGTGTGTCCGATGAATGTTGGCAAACAGTCAAAACTTTCTACGAGTACATGACCAACGACTTTTTCACGTAATTAGTTGAGACTCAAATTGAATTATCTATTATTGTTTTTGTGGATGGTCACACAAGTCACATCAACATGGAGTTGACTGAGTTTTGCGCCAAGTACAAGATTACTTTGATTTCTCTTTACCCTAATTCCACAAGAATTTTTCAACTTCAGGACAGATTGTTTTTTGGTCCCTTCAAGATCATTTGGAGTAAGGTCCTTAAGCAGTTGCATCTGGAAAAAAGTACTACTAATGCTAGAGTCACCAAATTAAACTTTCCTGGACTTCTGAAAACTGCTCTGGACAACTTTACCAACTCGGAAAATTATCTTAAAAAGGCATTCAACATTTGTGGACTATGTCCATGGGACGTAAATGCGGTTGACTTCAGTTCCTTGCCTACGAAGGCTGCCAAGTTCCTAGAGGAATCCATAACGAACTCCTCCTTTGTGTGATAGTACTGCCGATGAATCATGTCAAAGTGACTATGAGCTTCAACTACGGTACATCGAAATGGGATTGCCTGAGGAACAACTCTCCAGATTTTCTGAAAACAGATTTAGAGATGCATGGTATGGTCCGCTTGAAGAGCTGGCACTTTTCAATTTCTGGAAGCTCGTTAAAGATAAAACGGAAGGATTACTTTTTACTGAGCCTCTAAAACAGATTGAAAGTGTCACCTTGAGTTTTGTGGTCAATCAGGACGGCGAATGCTAGTAATGCAACAGTCCTTTTTTTCATCCAGATTAAACATCAGAACCTCTAAACCGTATCTAAACTCACGATTCCGCTGAACGCATACTGCTGGATACAGTATCTGCCACGGCCTCGAACCAAGAAAATCCATTCGAGAAAGTTTTGATCTGGCCAAGAATTGACAAAGGAACGCAAACGTCGCGCTTAGGAGCATGTACCATCGGTAGCTACCAGTGACAGATGGCTGCAATGGTTCAAGAGGAAGGATCTGGATAAGAAAGAAAACGAAAATGCGAAGAAAGCTAGGATTGACGTAGGCAAGCTTCAGAAAGAGAAAAGAGATGATCAGAAGCGTCAATCAACAAAGAAAAAGGATCTGGAGAAGAATGAAAAGGAGGATGCCTAGAAAGCCAGGATTGAAGCACGCAAGCACCAGAACGAGAAGAAGGATGAAGAAAATCGTCAAATGAATGCTACCAAGAGTATAGTAAAACAGAACCAGAGAATATCGAAGAAACTGACCTCCGAATTCCGTTCAACTGATGATTAATGGCAACATGCTGCGAATTTCTCTTGAGTTTTACAACCAATTAATTAAGCTTGTTTTGTTTCACAATAAAGAAAAACTAAGAGAAATTCGAAGATATAACTTCATATTTAAAGCACCCGTGGCGGTGCTTAAAGCTCAAATCTGAAAGATTTCGTATTTCTGCAATTTTCCGTTTTCTCCAATTTTTTGTCCATTGCATTTAAAAACAATTTCAAAATAAATATTCAAAATTAAAAAAGGCTGCTTCGACTGCGATAGTTGAAACCCGTACGAGAAATGTGACCCAACCATCTCTTTTTTCCTCTGGAATTCTAGTATTGTAAGGTGTATTGAATACTCAAAATTCATAATACAACTACTTATTTTGGTTCTTGAAAATTATTGGCTGCTAAATACGGTAGCCACAGCACACATTTCACATTAGAGTAGAACATTCGAATTTTGCTGCAATGATCCATAATATGTCACAAATTGTTCCATAATTGTGACCTCCTTCCAAAAGTGTTCCATAATATGATTTTCGGCAACGGCAATATTCAGTCTGTTTGAACAAAGAATTGTACATAAAGCAATCTAGTGACCAAAATACCAACTCCAAAGGAAATCAGACGTGGTGTTACATTGATATTTCTTCTCTTCTCTGATTTCTTAGAAAATTTTAAAAATTAAATTCAGGACTAACTGTTCCATAACCGTGGGGGAGTGTATAGTGTATTCCCATGTAGCGTTGAAGCATGAGGAAGCAGATGGTTCTTCAAAACCTGCTGAATGTAATAATCAGTGTTGATTTTTACGTAAGGTTCTATGAAAAGAAGAGGAAGTTCTCCTTTTCGTAAAACGGCGTCCCATACATGCTGATAGCATTCTACAGCTAGTTCATATCTTGGAATATTGGAAAGATTTTTGCCATACACACGATTATTTTGTTGATTATGAATGCTTGAAGGAGGAAGAGCTTTTCATCCGAAAATAAAATATGAAGGAGGAAGAGCTTTTCATCCGAAAATAAAATCTCGCAGTCACCGTGCCGAACCAAACTATTTCTGCTTTTTTGGGCCATGGCTTGATTTTGACGCTCCGCCAACCCGTGAATCCGTTGTTTTTTGTACGGCTTGCATTCCAGATCATGTCTGCGGTGCCTGTTCATTGAAGCAGGGGACATTTGAAATCGTTTGCTCAATTTCTGGCTAGGTACGGCCGGATTACGTCTAATTCGCTACCTCACACATTTGACCTTTTTCTTCCTTCTGGCAGTTCGTCTGGCACCTCCTTTGTGTTGAATATGAACATTTCAAGTTTCTTTGAACCGTTTCAAGGTACAACAAATAAAACGCTTACTCATTCTGAACTGCTTAAGGCTATTGAATATCTTACACGGTCTAAGCTTTTGCAAATGAAACTTTAAAACTTGCTCCTGTATGGCTTCCGTTGTAGCTGATAAATATAAACAAATGGAACCGCTTATTTATTTTCAGCGATAAGCTGTCAAAAGAATACACTCAAAACGAGTATAATAAATTTCAATGTTAAAATTACCCAGCTGAAATAAACTAAGACTGAAAAAAGGTGACACCGTTTGTGAGACACACTGTATTTTCTAGAATAGCAATGCCTAGTTGTCAAATTCCTATCTTGCCTCAAACAAACTACGATCTTTCTTAAAAAGGTGATGAAATGAAAAAATGAAATGAACTGAGTATTTTTATACCGGAAACGGTGCGTAGTAAGTTAATTTTCAAAAAACATAGGGTTACGAGATGTAATGTCAGCAGAGCTCCTTCATTCGTCCTATGTACATATCAAATATTTCATGGCTTAAAATAGAATGCCTGGAAAAATAATTGAAAATCACTTTATGAACATTGTTCTTAATGGGACATGATGAGACGAAGTTTCAACCATGAATAAATCCAATATAGTGCTTATAAACCGAATGTTGGAAGTAGAACCGCATAATTACTGCGACTTGTTCATTGTTGTTGCGGCAGGCGAGAGTTTGTCTGACCAGTTCAGAGAGGAGGAACGCCGGTTGTTCATTCGAATATGGAGCGTCGGCAGGGGTAGCAGCTGCAGCCTCAGCATATGATCGCAATCCTGGTGAAGGTTGGATAGGAGCTTGGTTACTTCCCGTTACGAACTGAAGAATTCCAATCACATCAAATTTATGTACTCATCAACCGCTTTGTAGGGAGACAATAAGTCGACTATGATTATAACTCCATCCACAAAAGACGAGTCTGGGCGCATAGTACTTTAGCAATGAATACATTCAGGTCATTCAACAATCCATCCTTTGCATAAAAAGGTAGTAATTTCTCTTTTTCTTACACACCTGCTTCTACGGGTTGCTACTGAGGAGCTGCTTATTGGTTGATGTCGATGTGGTAGCTTTGGAAGCATCGCCAGGAAGACGACACTTAGTTCCGGTTGATTGCCCGAGCTTCGAAGTTGTCTTTTCCATTACAGAGCAGAGGAAACTGTATAACACTAATTATACTAATTAGAAAACGACAGTAGCGTCAGAGCTGATACGTTTGTTGCGCTTGACTGTCAGCAAGCAAATAAATAAATTAAGCATATAATTATATCGGCGTTCATTGGATCAGGATTCACCTTAATATGTGTTGTGCAATATTCAAACATATTTACAGTATTCTGATTTGAACTATTATGGTCACCAACAAAGTGTGAGGGTGGCTTGTCATTGGGAAAATAAAGTAATTTATGTTAACGCTTGAAAGTCAATTAGACCGATTTATACCAGCAGTAAGGATGCTGTTGCTCATTAAATAGGACAATGGTTTACTTTTCCTATAAATGAACCATTGTTTTGATGGTAGTCTCACTTTCTTTCAAACTTTCTTGCTTTCTTTATCGTTACAATTCACTTCTTCATAGTCTTAATTTAAATATTTTGATTTAACATAGCAGAAATACGACCGTTCCAAAGCACCGCCTGCGTCGATTGAACATCCCTGCTTGACTTTTTCATCGTGTCACCAATACTGAATAGAAGTAATGGAATTTGACTTACGGCTACATTTTCGACTTTATCTCAACATATATTGCGTATTGCTGCCACAAGTTAGCGATCTTAGGTTTGATGTCCATCGGGGAATCGATGTAGTTGCTTTTGAGAATAATGTTATTGTTTCAGTTGAAAACCGAATTTATCGACTAGCGACAATCGCTTATACTGTAGACCCAAATTCGGTATAATTCGCGTTGATCCCAGTGCATTTGGTTGTTAAACAACTAAATGTTGGTGTCATATTTAATAGATTTGGAACTCATGCTATAAACCCTTCAAATAAATGGTAGCGTACGAGTTGTCTTATTCGACCGTCCTTGACATTATCCTGTTTCGTTTACCATTCATTTTACGATAAAACAGGTCGTCAGTGGCTGGTAAACGTTGAGGTTGGGATGTATTGTTGACGTCTATAATACATGGTCGAATAAATTGACCTATTTTTAGCTTTTAGTCGGGAATTGAAATCGTGAGGTACGGGATACGCATGTTATGTTCGCTGATTGCACTTGCAATGCAAGCATATTCTGGTACGTATGAAACAAAGCATTTTAGCTATCACTATCAGGATCCGTTGGGAGAATCGACTTTTGCCGTTCCTAGTATTGTATTTTGGGAAACTGTTGCTACGCAAATTTTCGGGAGGGTGAAACGCTTCCATTGCACCATAAGCTGAATCAAATTTTAAATTGGTTGGTCATTAAAATTATTGCTGTACAGTTCGACTCAATCGATTTACGATTGAACTTGCTTTGGACGCTGGTAGCAGTGAAAAGTCGACATTATTAAGGGTAATGTTGCGTGGGATGCGGTCGAACTAATTGCTATTTTAATGGCTAACCACATGGGCATTTTAATGACATAGGTCTATGCAATAATTACGTAAGGGGGCTTATGAGGGGAAGAGAGGAGCGTATGGAATTTTCTTACGGGCTGTACAATTATTTTCAGTTTTGCATGTAAATAACTTTGCAACGGAAAATGTCTACCATAATTAGTAGATAGCCCTATCGAAAAAATGGCTTACCTAATTGTGTGTGGTGTGTTTAATCTAACATCCATTGGCCGGCAGTGGTATTATTGAAGAAACCTGTTTGCAACAATGCTTAAAGTGACCATTGAAAGCAGCTTTAATGCTGAAGCTAGAAAGTGATAGTTCTATTGCAGATCGAGAAACCCATTTCAGAATGTCAGGAGAGACAAGTCCATTACGAGGTTACTTTCACACACAATAAGCCCCACACTTTTGGAAATTATGAATGTTACACGAGAACTTTGAACAATAATTTCGTGTTCAACTATGTCTCTTGAAACTTACAAATACGCAATTCGACATCCCATCTCTTTCAACTCAGTCTTATGTGTAACTAATCATGTATTTTGTTGTTGCATGAAGCACGTAATCAATTATAATGTTTGAAAATTGGAAATATCCTTCTTATCAACATGCATTTAGAGGGACAGCATTTTCTGCTAGAACCAAAAATGTGAAGAGAAAGTATTTGTAGATCCGTAAGAGCACGGCAGCTTGTGAAATTGAATAGAGTAGCTAAAATTGAGTGCATGGCATGTTTGAAAGGTGGCATCCGATCATGCAGACAATCTCCTGCCTAGGCAAGGGGAAGGGAACCCAGGCATGATACCGGCAATGGCACAGAGGTATATGAGCACGATCAAGCCGCCAATCTTTTGCCTGTTAAGAGTGTTCCCTTCTTCCTTGCCTACAACACGCATTGTGGTAGCTACGCAAGATATTGTCTTCTTTGATCGGATGCCGCCTTTCAAACATGCTCTACGGTTAATTTCAACGACTTCTATTCAATTTCACAACCTGCCGTGCTCTACGGACCTATCAATACGATTTTTTTCTACACATCAGCTGTGGTACTAGCAGAAATTGCTGCCTACCATGCTTAGGGTTGCATGTTGATAAGAAAAATATTTTCAAACATTATTATGTGTAAAAGGACGCTTGCATGTGTGGGACAGAAATTGATATGACATTTTGTGAGGTGCATTGTTAATATTAATGATAGTTCAACTTTGAATAAGGGTACGGCGACAAACAGTTCTGATTTGAAATTTGATAACTTAAGGCTCGGATCCTGCTGGACAGTTACCTGGCTCTTGACTTCGCGCATGATCTGGTGTCCGCTCTCGCATCCGTTTTCGCATCCGAGCCTCTGCCAGGGTGATCCACCACTGGTCCAAACGTTTTATCCAAACGATCCAAACGAATTTTGCCAACCGCTTACTGATACTGTACTTCTTAGCGACAGCCCGGTGCGATTCACCGTTTTGCACATCACGAACGACCAATTTTCGGATACACAAGGAAATTGCTGAAAGCACTGCGTTCTCCATTTTTTCAATTGATCAAATGCGATCACGTATACAAATGCACCAGGTTCAGCCGTTTGCTTCAAAACATGTCAAAATATCAAATCATAAACAATCGAGGGGTCTTCCAATGGAAACTTATCGAAAACATATCGATTTTTAGAAGTGGGCACTTTATTTTGTCACTGTTTTTTTCAACACAAATTGTTTTTTTTTTTCTTTAAGTAAAACTCCTTTATTTTTCAGTATTCCATAAGTGAAACTTAAAAAGAATATAAAACATAAAATAAAAACCACACTGTGTTTACTTTAATTTGAACCAAGTAAATGAGAGAAATTGAAAAAACGAAGAGGTAGGCACTTTATTTTGCCTATCAGTGTATAATACATAGACAATAAAGTCTGTTGAAGTTCAGATTTTGATGATTAAATATCAATAAAATGATGGTTTGAAATTATTGGAGAAAAAATGTTATTTTTTTTGTATTTTAAGATGCATAATATTTATATTGTAAAATTGCTATTCCCACATATTCTCAATGTGACTTTTATTAGGACAGTGCTGTGTACCGTCCGCAGTCTGCGAGGCTGGCAGAGTGCAGCTATTGACCTTATAATTTGAAGACGATTGGTAAGATGGTAAGAATAAGGAGTGTATCGAAAAGTAGCTATACACGTTTGATTCGCAATTGAGAGCAGTACATTTTGCAGGGTCTGACAAAAATTAGACGAATAGCGGGTTCCAGAAATCCTGAATTGGACCAAAAAGTTGTCTACTATATCCAGGAGAACAAATCAGCCTCTAATCGCGATTTAGCCAAAAAATACAGGACCAGTGTTGGGATGATCCAGCGGAATAAATAAAGAAATAGTTTGTCAACCTAAAGTTAGCCAAAATGAGGGCTCGAAAGCTGTACAACCGTATTTTGGGAAAAAAAAGATCGCAGAACATTGCCGGAACGTCAATTGTACAATAAGAAGTGTGCCTTAATTGCAGATACGACTTTTGTGACGGAAAAATGTGGTAAGAAGGTGCTCGTTTGGCAAGCAATTTGTACATGTGACTTGCGATCTTCCATTTTCTGCACAAAAGAAACAATAAATGCTGAAATTAACCAAAACGAGCGAGCAAATATTGCTTACACTGTATCGAAGGAATGAGATTCCTCCTCTTTTTTGGTCGGATCTGACCACTGCCCATTATGCCAGATCAATTCTAAGGTGCTTTTTTGATAACAATGTTGATTTCGTTGAAAAATATATCAGGCCACCAAATAGTCCACAACTGCGACTAATCGAAAGGTACTGGGCAATCATCAAGCGGAATCTCAAAAAAGCAGCGGATCCTCAAAAACAAGAAGTGGCTCACAACATATCAGATTTTCAAAAAAACAGGTCTGCTGCATCCAGGAAGTGCACAAAAACAATTATGCAGAACTTGATAGACGGTTACCTTACCTTACCAATCAGACTAAGGCCTGCGTGGCCTCTGCTGTACACAGAAGTTGTCTCCATTCTATTCGGTCCATGGCTGTTACTCGCCAGCCTCGCTGTCTGTGCAGGCTCCGCAGGTTGCCTTCTATTTGATCGATCTACATTTCGTTGCGCGCCTCTTCTTCTTGTACTTGTAGGTTCGTTTTCGAGAACCATTTTCACAGGGCTGTCGTCCGACATTCTTACGACATTTGATAGACGGTATAAACTCTAAAGTATCCAAAACCAGCTTCGATTAAATTGTTAGTTTAATTGATATTTGAGCATATTAAGCTGTAATAAAATACGTTGTTAGGAACATGTGAGAATTGTCTTTGGTGTCATTTAAATTTTTGAATTTGTACAACATCTTCTCGATACACTCCACCATTTGTTCATTGACCAGAAGAAAGCTTTGCTACTTGTGAATACGTCAGATACGTCATTTGTAACGATGGTTTTTATCTATGTATCTATACTTCTAAGAATTGTGCAATGTAATGTTCGATCAGTACAAAAATAGAAGTATCGTATTTATAGTAGGCTGTGACTTTAGAGCCCTTGCCTCAGTTTGAAGATGCTGATAATACGAACCTTTTTCTTACCGATATCTAAGGTGATCTCTAACACTATTGGGTGGTGAACTGAGGTAAAAACCACCGCAACAAATCTTCGTTACTTATACGTAAATATTTCTTAAGAATTCTAAATTTGTATGGGTGTATTCACGGTAACCTCTTACTTTGTGTTCAAGCAGAGAACTCGATTTTACACCCAAGAAAACCATTGTTTGAGTGAGTATACTTTAGAACATTTTACTGTCAAAAACTACCTGCAGCCCTCATTGATCATATCAACTGACGGTGGTTGGAAGAAATTTATGAGAGTAACAGCCAGAGTTTTAAACTTGTTCTCAATCGGGCGATGACAAAAACAAAAAAAGTATTCTCACATGTGTACAAGTGAAACTTACTAATGCAATTATTGTGAGCATGTTTTCCTTCATTTTCCTGATTACTCAATGATTAACTAAACACGTAGTGAAAGCAGCGTCTCGCTACAGCGGTCCGTGTTTTTGACTTCCTTGCACTACATAGAGTACCGTGGGGCTTGCATTAATCTTCGAACATAGTTTATAGAACAATTGTATATTTACACATAGAACATCAAATTTTTGCTTTTGATTTTTTTTTATTCTGATTTGAACGTTTTCAAATTAAAAATAAAGAAAGCCAAACACACACACACAGTCATAAAAAATTCAATCTTAACGTATTTGTAAAATAAACTTCAATCTAAGAGTAATGTTAGTCAAAAACGCATACAGATGCCATACAATAAAAAAGTTTAAGCTAAAAAGAGAAGATATATCTGTATATATCTGGGCCTTATTTTAAAGTTCGAAGTTACTAGATGGGGTAAAAAGTAACCTCCTTGGGAATGAAACAATTTTTTTTTCAAATATTTTTTTATTTTATTCAATGTACATTTCAGCGATTTTTCAATTTCTTGATTCCGTCCGAAAAGTAATTTTCCGGAAGGTCTGCAAAATACTCCTCCGCGGCGTCGATTATTTCCTCGCGTAGGCTGAATTTTTTATTGATGAGCCATCTTTTGAGGTTTGGGAACAGAAAATAGGCCGAGGGAGCCAAATCGGGTGAATACGTTGGATGTGAAAGCAATTAGAGCCGTAAGTCCTTGATTTTAGCCGTGGTTGTTATGCTCTTGTGCGCCGGCGCATTGTCTTGCAAAAAGAAAATTGTGTTTCTTTTCATGTGAGGCCGTTTTGCAGCAATTTCGGACTTCAATCGCTCCAATAATGTACTCGCTCTTGATGGTTTTATTCTTTTCGAGATTGATCACGAAGAGTATGCCATGACAATATCAGAAAACCGACGCCAAAATTGCCGGGCGCTCATTTTGTTCGCTGATGTGTAATAATGGATGCAGGATTCGAAATTAATTCTGAAGTCAGTATTTGCATAATACTATACTTTTAGTCAACAAGAATACAGTTAACTGACATAAGCCCATTGTTTGTTTTATTTTCAATTTTTGAATGATAGGTTTGAGAATTCCACTAACAATCGTGAAAATCTCTATTTATCAAATACCTAACGCGACATTATTGAGTTATTAACGTGTTTCAATTCTTCACAACGGTCGAAATTTTCCATATTTTTAATTGACAGCCTACCTTTGGTAGTTAACGCAAAGTAGCCGTCATATTGCCCGATTTAATTTGCCACCTAAAATTTTTAGAAGTCACAAATCATAGAAACAACAATGATAGCACATTCCGAACTTTAATAAAATTCACGATACACAGAAGCATGAAACCACAAAAGTTTTTCGTGTGATATCTTCATAGTATTTTAGATTTGTTGTTATGTATATTGACCATGTTGGTGGCCATTTTTTGCATACTAGTGACCTGCACACTAAAAAATAGTGGTTTCATTAATATTCATACAAAAGGTTGAGGGGTGCGAACTAACAAGTTCAGCCCTGTCGTTCGACCTACATACCAAATATGTTGTACATTGAGCAAAAAACTACAAAATAATGATGTAGAAGGAGATGTTCGCTCATCACCATGAGGCACCAAGAGTGCACATTAATGTTTTTGCTAGAATGATAGATATGAAGAGAAAGTGTTGAAAGTTCCGTCAGTGTGCGGCAGGTTGGAAATAGAACTGATGTTTTTTTTTTGAAAATTGAGCGAAAGGGCATGTGTACAGTGTTACTCGAACCAAAGACGTCATCTTTTGCCTAACATCCCACTGCGGGGAAGGTCGACGCACGGACAAGTCTGCCACTTCAACAGGCAAAAGAAGACATTTGGACATGTTGAATTGGTGGACTTGTCCGTGCTTCGACCTACCCCGCAGTGAGATGTTAGGCAATAGATGATGTCTTTGGTTCGATTGGTGGGCGGACCGTTTTTGACCCTTCTTACAGCGTTACTGTAAATGCAACCCGGTAACTCAATTTGATCTTGCTATTAAGTGGAGCTGCATACATGACAAGGTCGTAGGAGGGATGCTGGCTACCTTACATACATACATACAAGTAAGTAATTAAGTAAGTAAGTAAGTAAGTAACTAAGTAAGTGAGTAAGTAAGTAAGTAAGTTAGTAAGTAAATAAGTAAGTAAGTAAGTAACTAAGTAAGTCAGTAAGTAAGTAAGTAAGTAAGTAAGTAAGTAATTAAAGTTAGTAAGTAAGTAAGTGAGTAAGTACGTAAGTAAGTAAGTAAGTAAGTAAGTAAGTTGGTAAGTAAGTAAGTAAGTAAATAGGTTAATAGGTAGGTAAGTAAGAAAGTAAAAAGGTAAGTACAGTCGCGAAAATCTCCATATGTCAAACACCTATGGAGAAATTATTGAATTAATAACGTGTTTCAATTATATGTTACGGTCGACATTTTTCATATATTTGATTGACAGCCTATCTTTGGCAGTTAACGTCAAAGTGGCCGTCATATTGCCCGATTGGATTTTCTGAACAACAAAAATGATTTCACAACCAAATTTTAAAAGCATTCAAGATACACAGAAGCATGAAACAATCAAAGTTTTTCGTGCGAAATCTTCATAGTTTTTAGATTTGTTGCTATGTATATTGACCATGTTGTCGGCTATTTTTTGTATACTAGTGACATGCACACTATAAAATAGCGGCTTCTTTAATATTCATACAAAAAGTTGAGGTGTGTGAACTAACAAGTTCAGCCCTGTTGTTCGACCTACTTACCAAATATGTCGTATATTTATCAAAAACTACAAAATAATGTTCACATTATCATGATCAATCCAATTTGATTTCATTTAAAAGTAATTTGTTCATATGTAAAACTGCAGAACGACTTCACGACCAGTATACCGTAGACGGTAAGAAGTTAGTAAGTAAGTAAGTAAGTAAATAAGTAAATAAGTAAGTAAGTAAGTAAGTAAGTATGTAAGTAAGTAAGTAAGTAAGAAAGTAAATAAGTGAGTAAGTAAGTAAGTAAGTAAGTAAGTAAGTAAGTAAGTAAGTAAGTAAGTAAGTAAGTAAGTAAGTAAGTAAGTAAGTCAGTAAGTCAGTAGGTAAGTAAGTAAGTAAGTGAGTAAGTAAGTAAGTGCGTAAGTAAGTAAATAGGTAGTTAAGTAAGTAAGTATGTAAGTACGTAAGTAAGTTAGTTAATAAGTGAGTAAGAAAGTAAGTAAGTAAGTTTGTTAGTAAATATGTAAGTAATTATGTGAGTAAGTAAGTAAGTAAGTAAGTAAGTAAGTGAGTAAGTAAGTAAGTAAGTAAGTAATTAAGTAAGTAAGTAATTAAGGTACTAAGTAAGTTAGTAAGTAAGTAACAAAGTAAGTAAGTAAGTAAGTAAGGTAAGTAAGTTAGTAAGTAAGCAAGTAAGTAATTAAGTAAGTAAGTAAGTAAGTAAGTAGTTCAGTAAGTAAGTAAGTAAGTCAGCAAGTAAGTAAGTAAGTAAGTAAGCAAGTAAGTAAGAAAAAAAGAAAGTACGTATGTAAGTATGTAAGTAAGTAAGTAAGTAGGTAAGTAAGTAAGTCAGTAAGTGAGTGCGTTTGTATGTAAGTAAGTGAGGGGTTGAGTAATTATGTAAGTAAGTAAGTAGCATAGTTTGAACGAAACATTCAATTTTCAGCGTTATCTAATGCACATAAAGGGAATGCTAGATTTGGCAAAAAATAATAGGATCTTTCATGTAAATTTAAGCCAGATATCGCTGGAATCAAGTCTTTTATATGGTATATTGCGAACAATGTTGTATGCAGAATAAAAGATTAAAACAATTACGTTGTTTACGCTTGCTTTGGCTTGCAATTGAACGAGGGAAAATTTTACAGGTCTGTTAAAATTCATTATTTTTTCAGTGTATGTATGTTTTTATGCAAGCTCGTTTGCATGATAATAAACCAAAAAAGTTAACAAGCTTCAAATTATGTTAATATATGATGCCGAGAGTAAGTATATCACTCAGCAAATAACTGAGGATGTGACATTGTTTTCAATTTGCAGCAGTCCGTCTTGTTATGCTTCGGCTGAACATTTTCTATTTACACGATAGAGTATTCCGCATCCTATAATTAAAAGTTGGATCTGCCTTTTTTCGTTCCCAGGTCTCCCCTAAATGCTCGTTACGCACCAACAATTCTGAGCCTAGCTGCTGGATATGTAGTCGACGCGAGTCAGGAGGAGAGAAAATGGGAAAGTAAAGTTCACCCTGTGACTACACATCTATACATAAAGAAACCGTGCGCGTTGTTGTGTTGAAAAGAAAGCTCGTGTGCGAATGGGATGCAGAGGGAGTAAAGTTTTTCCCAAGATTTAAGTGAAATTAATGTGCATTCCGAGATTTCCTCTTTTCCTGACGCCTGTTTGGAATTAATTATGAAATGACTACCGCGCGGAACGAGTATGATGGCTGGTGGGGTTTTGATGTTGAAAAGAGTTGGTAATGTTCGGTTTCGTTTCACTTGTGTTATTTTTTGTGTGTACAGTTTGGTAACCAAATGCTTCTTAGCAATTAAGGAGAAAATGTTTGATTTTCTTTGTACTTCTTCTTGAAGTGGTTTTAGATTTAATTTATGCACCGTGAATTTGACAAATGTGGCAGCTTAGAAAACAAATGTTATGTATAAATTCAGCAAATCTCATCTAATTGAATGAAAATATACACGACGTGGACTCATTGGAGCTTTTTTGCATTTTCATCAATCGATATCCGATACCAGATAATTTTATTTTCAGTCCAATCTCAATTCAAGACGTCCAAAGTGAACATAGGTGCAAATTTCCATTCTTTCAAACTAACGAGTGAACAGAAGCATAATAAATTATCATAGCATTCTTTCATTGAATGTGCCAATTGATATAGTACTGCTAACATGTTTAAACATTCTATCGATGCTGAACACAAGTTGCATGAAATTGGTATGATATTGAGACTTGTTGATTGATGCCCTACTGGGCGCCTGGCCTGAAGCCTATGCTTCTAAATTTTATATATCACAACTGGCTTTTCTTCCAGCACTAGGTTACGATATTTTCATCAACGATTGGGAGCTTTGCCAGGAAGCCAGCCACAATAGATGTCTTATAAGCCATGCACCTTTCGTTGTCATTTGAATCCGGTGCGGTTTCGGTAGCTAGACAGATAGATAGATATATATCTTTATTATTGAGCGTTTTAGCCTTGGCTGGCTCACAGGACAATTTTCTTGGTCCTGTCCTACAAAGGCGTGTTTGTGTGTATTTTTCGTTTGCATAACCAGTACTGAAAAGTAGATCTGTAACGATTCCTATCTGACCTCTATCTTTGCATTGTGAAGCTTCAATAAGCTACTACTGGTTCAAATTATGTAACGAATGCATGTTTTTTTTTATTTCTTAACAATAGAAGTTTAGCATGTCTAGGTTTCTAATTTGAGTAGAGTTCTCAATCGTTAATACAAATTTATCAAAACTTCGATGCCAAAAATTGGAGTTTGAGTGTTATGTGATAATTTTATTTTAAATCCCACTTTTTTGTCAGTTTAGAGTTCTGTTCATTTCCCACAGTGCTTTTCTCCGTTTGCTGCACCGAAACCGGACTACCCGGAAAGTCTTGTAGAAATGAATCCTAGTCCTTTTTAGGGATATTCGATTTTATCCTCATGCTAGTGGAAAATAACAAGCTACACCTATAGGTTGCAATTGGAAAGTTATAAAAACAATTATCTATGATATATCGTACATAGGGTTCCGAATGAAATTAAACTTTTCGGATTTTTGATTGCGGACATGAATAGATTGTTAGAGTCACACATGTGGTGTGCCGATGTAGTAGGGCTCAGGGTTAACCATCAATGATTTAAATTTCTCAGTTCCAACAATTTCTCGTGTCGTTCCGTTTCATTTAACCGGAAAGAATAAAATGCTGCAATTTGGTTAATGACGGATGTCTTATTGTGTAGGAAATTTTCATCATTGCGTGATAAACTATTAGTTGGAAATTAGTCAAACTTCACACAGTTTAGTGTCCATAAAACTGATTTTCTGTCATGTCATGTAATGACAAACATAAACTGAGCACAACATTTCATAAACAAATAAGTCTTCTTTTGGGTCAGATAAAAGAAAAAAAAAGTCAAACATGTCTTGTAATATGTTTGTACTTAAATCAAAATGTACAAATCTATGCACCGGAGTTTGCATCGAATGCTCCAATTTTATAATTATACTAGTGCTTCTAGGAAACTTGCCTGTCTTCAAGGCAAAACAATCGAATGAGACATTAGTACAGAGAAATTTTAAATAAAAATTGTAAAGCTGTGTCCATTTAGAGTTCCGGAATAATAAAATCATCTGTATCTCGGTAACGGATTGACGTACAAATAAGTTTAATGCATCAAAACAAAGGTAATTTACTGTACTTCAAGAAAAAACATATCAATACAAATCATTTCTCTTCCTTTAAAATGAAAATTCGCACATTCTTCTTTATTCCTCCCATCAAACGTTGCACACCTCCGGAGTCAACTTCCTTGGCACATTTGTTCCAGATTTTGGTTATCTGAGTTGCGTCCCGAGCCGGTCTTCTACTTCTCTTAAGCTTCCGCTTTATTATTGTCCAAAATCTCTCGATGGGCTGAGTTGAACGCAGTGGTTCTACGTCCCAACAAAAAAAAAAAAAAAAACAACACTGTGGGCAGTTGGATGGATTTATGTTTTTATCGATGAAATCTACGTTATTATCGCGGTACCACTGGATGTCTTCCCGGATGTAGTGGCAATTTCGCTAAATCTGTCCAGAACTTCACGGGACCTTTATATGCTTCAATGAAAGGTAGTACGCGGGTTTTGAGGCATTCTTCCTTGTACAGCTTCGAGTTCATCGCCTTATTCGTCACGAACACTTTGCTGCTCAGCTGCCTATCCCTTGCCAAATCATCAGTTTTTTTTTGGCAAATTTGTCCATAAAAGCAAACTTAAACTTCGCAGGAACATCTCCTTGTTCCGTCGCCATATAAAATGTTTAGCCAGGAATCCATTTTGACGTAGGTTTCATCGTAGATGAGCATGCATCCTTGGTCCAAACCTGCTGGTACAATTTCCGAGGTCGAATTTGGGTGACGAAACTTTGCTTCAACGTTCTGTTTGGTTGTTTGCTGGCTCGATAAGAACGTCATCCTGCTCGCAAACGAACTCTTCGAACGGTACTGCGAGCAGCAGCGTATTTTTGTGCGATTTCGTTATCTGATAGTCCAGGGTTTGCTCTGACGGTTCTCAACAGCTTCTGGTTCTGCTTGCGGTTTTATGTTCCACTACGACGCTTACCTTGAGGCACTCGATCCACGCTCTTTAGCTCCCTCAAACGTTTGAGCACATCATCATGCTCATGCTCATGCTCAGTAGGTAATATCGTATAACAGCTCCATAGGTAACATTATTCCGATTACAGCTTTAAGTATGACGAAAAAGCATACTACATCGATTTGTTTCAATTATGATGTCCCGAACACCCCCTGCAAATTCGCAGGAAAGTTATTCGCAATAAGGACTTACCCCTGTTGTGACCAAGACGAAAACTACGATGATATGGTAGAATGTGGCCGGTGCAAAGAATGGTACCAGTATTCGTGCATTGGAGTAAATCAAAGCGTAGTGGAGCTAGCTTAGTTCTACCGTACGTGCCTCGGAGAAGATTTATCGGCCCGCGAATCATTGGGGAAGCCAGGAGCCACTCGCATTCAACCATGTCGAACAGCAACGAAAACAGGTAGTAGCAAAACAAAACAGTCTGTAAGCCAGAAAAAAAAACATCAAAATGTGGAGGATTCTCAGATAGTGATAGCGAAATCACAATCGAAAGTGGGGGGAAATACTGCCAAAGCATTTTCAAATCCTTCCGCCAAAAACAGTAGTAAAGTAGCCAGTCACAAAAGTGTTGTGAGTTCACAAAAAAGCGGAAGCATTAAGTCGACAAGTTCCGAACGTGACTGGTCGTTGAAAAGAATTGAAGAGCTTACTGAGAAAAGCCGTCTGGAAACCCTTGCCGAGCAAAATCAACTAAAGATCTTGGAGGTGAAGCAAAAACAAATCGAACGTCAGAAAAAAGAGAGAAACTGCTAGAACTATCAAACATTGTTGAAGACCAGTGGGCACACAACCTTCGTCGGGCCTGCTGAAAAGTGCCAACGAGAAGCAACTCCAAATCTAGGTCCAAACTTAGGGATTTCTGCGAACACTGCTCTTGACAGCGGGATCAATAGAAGATTGTAGTAAGGTAAAAAGAAGAAAAAGTAAACTTCAATTGATTGGTAGAAAGTGAAGACATGTTTCATTTGAAAGGTTAATTAGTTTATAATTCGGGCGATAGTTTATAAAATTTGTTTCTATTAAACTATTAAAGTACACGGGAGTATTTTCATAATCATGAGTTAAAAGTATTAGGTGATAGAACAATTGATTAGTTATAGGTCGATAGGAGTCGTCCTCATCACAATTGGTTCAAAAATCATAAATGTAAGTTGTAAGTAAAATTATTATAAAAACTAAGCCTATCTATATAATAAAAATGAGTTGGGGTTTCCTTTGTCACGATTTAACTCGCGAGCGGAAGGACCGATCGGCGTGAAATTTTGTATGCAGAGATTTTTGGGGCCGGAAAATAATCTTATGATAGTTTGAGACCCCTCCCTCCTCTGAAAAGGGGTGCTCCCGTACAAATGAAACACAAATTTCTACACAACTCGAGAACTAAACAAGCAAAAGAAACCAAATTTAGCATGTGTAAGTTTTTGAAGGCAAAAAAGGTTTTTATGGTAGCTTGAGAACCCTCCCCGTCATAAAAGGGGGGGCTCCCATACAAATAAAACACAATATTCTGCATAACTCGGGAACTAATCAAGTAAACGGAACGAAATTTAGCATGTGGTGGTTTTTTAAGACAAAAAATGTGTCTATGTTGGTTTGAGACCCCTTCCCATCCAAAAGGGGGGAGAGCTCCGATACAAATGAAATACACTATTCTGAATGACTCGAGAACTAATCAAGCAAATGGAACCAAATTTAGTATGTGGTGGTTTTAAAGACAAAAAATTGTTCTATGTTGATTTGAGACCCCTCCTCTTTCTGAAAGGGGGGGAACCTATTCAAATGAAACGCAAATCCTTGCATTACTCGAGAGCTAATAAGAGAAATGGAACCAAATTTCGCATGTGGAAGTTTTTGAAGGAGGGAAATGTTTCTATGGTCAATTGTGACTCTTCCGTCATATGAGGAGGAAGGGGGGAGGGGGTGCTCTCAAACAAATGGAAACCAAATTTCTGCATAACTCGAAATGGGAGCAAATGGAACCAAATTTGGAATGGACGAGTTTTTTAAGGCATGAAATGTTTTTATGTTGGTTCAAAGCCCCTCCTCCCTCTAAAAAGGGGGGCTCTCATACAAATGAAACAAATTTCAACCAAACATGAGAACTATACCTACCAGCTTTGCAAATTTGTATACAGTGGTTTTTGGGTCCGGAAAAGCATCTTATAATAGTTCGAGAGCCCTCCGCTTCTAGAAAGGGTTCCATGCAAATGAAAAACAAATTCCAGCATAATTCGGAGAACTAATCAAGCAAATGGAACCAAAATTGGTATGGGTGAGTTTTTGAAGGCAAGAAATGTTTTTGTGGTAATTTAAGACCTCTCCTCACTCTGAAAAGGGGGCTACCATACATACGAAACACAAATTTAAACCAAACATGAGAACTATCCCTACCGCTATGCAAATTTGTATGCAGGGGTGTTTGGATCCGGGAAAGGATCTTATTATAGTTCGACACCCCTCCCGCTTTTAGAAAGGGGGCTCATATGCAAATGAAAACTATTTTCTGCATAACTCAAGAACTAATCAAACAAATGGAACCAAATATGGCATGTGGAGGATTTGTAGGCAAGGAATGTTTCTACGGTGGTTTGAGACCCCAAGCAAACGAAACCAAATTTAGCATGTGTGAGGTTTTAAAGGCAAGAAAGGTTTCTATGATGGTTCCAGATTCCTCTTCGCCCTGAAAGGAGGGCTCCTATACAAATGAAATACAATATTCTGTTTAACTCGAGAACTAATCAAGCAAATTGAACCAAATCTGGCATGTGGAGGTTTTTGTAGATGAATATTGTTTCAATGCTAATTTGAGACCCCTCCTTTTTCTGAAGGGGGGGCTCCCATACAAATGAAACACAAATTTCTGCATAACTAATAAAGCAAATGGAATCAAATTTGGCATGTGGGGTTATTGGAAACAGGATTTTTATTTATATTAAAATGGATTTCTGTCTGACTGTCTGTCTGACCGATCGGAGTGAAATGTGTATGCAGGTATTTTTGGGGCTGGAGAAGGTTCTTATGATTGTTTGAGACCGCTTCCCACTTCCGGCTCGCATACAAATGAAACACAAATTTCTGCATAGCTTGAGAACTAATCAAGCAAATGGAATCAAAAATGGTATGCGGGGTTTTTGAATGCAAGAAATGTTTCTATGGTGAATTCAAACATAATTTTCAACCAATCCTGAGAATTATCCAGGTAACTATGCCACAAACGGTGTATTGTCTGGGTAAGAAGAATGTTCTGATAGAAGTTTAAACTCCTTATTACTAAAAAACTCATTTAAAAAGCGTCAGTTCTATGTAATGTTCATTCATTTAGTTGCAGGCGTAGCAACGCGAAGTTCGTCTGCTGCAAAAGATTTTCTGCATTTCGGTCTGAACACCACCAAATTGCCCAGAGCTACGACTAATCGAGAGATATTGGGCTCTGATGAAGCGGAAGCTTCCTGAAAAGAAGCAAGGAATCAAAGACATCAAACACTTTCGCAAATGCGAAATTTATGTTTTATTCATGTTTTGAGGTGTCCGGATTATTGTGGATACAGACCTTATGTGTATTTATTTCCTGAGAGTTTCAAAAATATTCGACTTAAAATGAATTTTCGGCGATCATTTTTGTTTATTACATTTTTTTGAGTACAGTTTTTATTTTCACTTTTTGGAAATCGAAAGCTGGAGACCACAGCGACGACAAAAAGAGTTGCCCACAGTTTCAAGCGGAACCCCAACCTCTCCGTCCGAGTTGTCGCAAAGAAGCTGGGAGTGGCACCTTCCACCGTGAATACAGCTAAAAAACGAGCTGGAATGTCGACTTACAAAAAAATGGTGACTCCAAATCGCGATGATAAACAAAACACGTCGGCCAAAGCACGATTGCGAAAGTTGTACATGACGATGCTGACGAAGTTTGATTGCGTGGTTCAGGACGATGAAACTTACGCAGACAATTAACAGCTTTCTGGACAGGAATCTTATACGGCAGCCGGACGGGGAAAGGTCGCAGATATTTTCTAACACATTAAGCTTTCAAAGTTCGCGAAGAAATATCTGTTGTGGCAGGCCATCTGTTTCTATGGCTTGAAGGGCAACGTTTACATTGCGACCGGAACCGTCAGCCAGGAAATGTATCTGTGCGAGTGCCTACAAAAACGTCTACTGCCTTTCCTGAAGCGACACAATAGTTCCGTTCTATTTTGGCCGGACTTGGCATCTTGCCATTACGGAAAAAAGGCCAACAACATTCAAGTGATGCCCAAGGACAAGAACCCTCCCAACTCACCAGAGCTCCGCCCAATCGAACAATATTGGGCCATCGTCAAGCGGAACCTTATGAAGACTCGAAAAGCTGTTGTGAGCGAGAAACAGTTCTGTGGCGAATAAAGTGGACAAGAAGACTGTACAAAATCTTATTCTAGTTGTCAAATGAAAGACCCGGCAATTCGCATTCGGTAAAAAGGAAGCTTAGTTGAATATGTCTCCACCTCGCCCACCTTTGGAGGAGTAGTAGATTTGTCTATAGTTTACAATCGGTCATTTCTGGGCATCTGGGACTTCGATGTTGGAACGTAGCTGTTAGCTCGAATACCTTACGTTGTTTAAATTTTGTTGATCTGCCGCAACGAGATCTCAGCGGAGGCAGCACCAGAGAATAAGCCAGCAGAAGAACAGAAACTTCACAAGCAGGCCAAATAACGGCACAATTCCATCTTTACAAGAAACCTCCTCACCGAATGAACGCTAGTAGGACGCCTGTTGATTTTATTTCCAGATTACTGATGCGTACCGGAACCGGAGATTACGGGTGCTTACCGGAACATTTTCGCTTTTAAAAGTGTCCTACTGAACATTTTAGAAAAATAACGTTTGTGTCAATTTAGAGGGTGGCTGTAACGGTTTAAGGGTTTTAGCATTCATTCACTTAAGAACTTTTTGTTCTGATATAAAAAAATCGTAATCGTTGTTATTTTCAGCGTACAATCTAAAAAAATGATGAGTATACACATATTTGTTCGCCTCCTGATGATTTATGATGATGTATGTATGATATGTACTACCACCAATTGTAGCACGGAAACATAGTTCGTCAGCAATCGGCTCTCATCGCTGTTAGACTTGATCAAGCTTTAATAACAACTGATTATCGTGCCATTGTATGAAGGACCAAAAAGGAGTTGTGTGGATTGATAGGCAACATCAAACATACGTTTTCCACAGGGATATAAAGAATCTCCTTCCAACATCAAGGTTGAACAATTGGTCAAAAGAGCAAGCTATCTAACATGAGGATGCCCCAATGGGCGGGGAGAAGAGCCCGCCCTCTATTCATTAACTGTTAGCAATGGGGAGTTGGCATTCCCACTCTGCCCATCCAGAGTGTTTCAATCGGGTGCCCTGATGGTCCCTCCCATTCCCATGAAATATTTATATAATAGTGTTTATTTTTAGGTAAATGAAAAATACTACAAGCATCCGTATCTATTATATAGGTCTTTATTCGGGTGAAGAAATGCAAGAAATGTTGTAAATTGGTAATGTGTAGAGTTCTGTGGCTTCACGCTTATGTACGTTTGCGTTCGTTTTCAGCGATAGCAGCAATTCACCGAAAACGTAATTTGAGGTATCCTGAAAAAGTTTGTTAAATCTTTTGAAATTTAACAGAACTAACATTTAAACATTTTAACTTACTGTTGCCATGGTCACTATTTGCTGCTTCATGTTGATTTTATAACAGCAATATTTACACTTTTATTTTTGCTGACCCAGTAGTTATTGCTCTTGAGTTAGGAGTTGCTCCTGAAACAGGGAATGGAAAGGAAATTAAAGACAAAGGCACATACAAAACAATAAGTTATGTGTTAATAGTCTATGAAGAAAAATAAATAAAACAATATCATCAAATATAATGATATTGTGAGCTATGACACAGTTAAAACAAAAACGGAACTGTAAAATCAGACCCTAGCCAACTCGCACACAGCGCTGCATGAATCAGATGTGCTCAGATTAAGTAAATTGTCCATTCGCAAACCAGAAAAACCTTCCACAGATTCCGATGCAGCTTCTTATGTTCAAGGCACTAGATACTTCTAAATCATAAGAGGAGAAGAAAGGATAAAAATAATAATTGGACACTTAAGACATAATAATTTTTTTTTTTTTGCAATGATGACCCGGAGACCTGAAATATATGAGAATGGAAAATAATGATATGATTTACAGGTTGCACTCCCACGCTATTGATAAGAAATTCACATAATCAAACAGAAAACAAGAATAGTAACATTGGATGGATTCTAATCCAGCATTGAATTTTTAGTCCTCTTGTAGTGAAATAAATGCATTTATCAGGCTACCCGATAGATTAATATCATAGTTTACCGTCTACTCAATAAATTAAAAGCCGCATTTAATTTGCTCAGCGCACATTGTATTGTGAAAACATTAAACTACATGTCCAATTCAATTTGGTTAGTAACAAGTTGTGTACCACGGCCTGCAATGTCGACGGGGTAGGAGTGAACCATTTATTTAAACATCAACTGGAATCCAACCGAATGTAATTTGTGCATAATAAAATCTAGCGTATGTCTGTGGCAGGGGCGGTGGTGGTGGTTTACCTGGATCACTAAAATTAATTAATAATTATATTAGCCATGTGGTTATGATGCATGATGCGGTAAGCATACATTGCATTGATAAATATTCTAATTCTGGTCACGCTGTTTGACGCAATTAGGTATATAATTTGCCAGCTCATGAGAAAGAATTGAGGTCAGCTTGTGTTTTTGATAATCACAGTATGAAACTTGTTGCTGACAGCCTTCCTGACGTTTGTTCGTGACGCTAGGATTTGAAATACATTTAAGTAAGAAGCAATCAACTACTGTGATAATGTTTATATGTTTTGTCCTTACTTAGGGGCATCTGGGCTAGTGCGTAAACGAAGTAAAATTTTTTGGGTGGTTTAGTTCAATCTTATGTTTGCGCTTGGGTGAAAGAGCGCGGTTAACCCATGTTATAATTTGTCAATGGTTCTATCCTGCTCGTGCATGCACTAACTCAGGTCAACGGCGACCAGCCATGTGGCCAATTTTAGGGAAAATCAAGTAAATCAGGCACTAAAGTCGCAGTGTTCTGTTGACGGAATTGAGGATCAGTCAAGCGAATGCTAGTTTGTTGAAATGCAAACTATGCCTCTTCTTGAGCTTACACTGATAGGCAAAATAAAGTGCCCACCTCATCGTTTTTTCAATTTCTCTCATTTACTTGGTTCAAATTAAAGTAAACACACTGTATTTTTTTTATTATCCTATATTTTATATTCTTTTTAAGTTTCACTTATGGAATACTGCAAAAAAAGGAGTTTTATTTAAAGAAAAATAAAATCAATTTGTGTTGAAAAAAAAAAACAGTGACAAAATAAAGTGCCCACTTCATTTAGGCTACAGAAAACATAAATTAAAGTAAAATAAAAGCATTTCAATAATTGATGTGTCCTCCTTTGGCCTTCAGGACCTCCTGCAGGCGCTTCGACATGCTCTCGAACAGGTTCTTTCGGTGCTGTGGATCTACCTCTTCCCAGGCGCGCTCCAGGGCTTCAAAATAGTTATTTTTATTGGTAATACCAGTTTTGTAAACCCTGGCATCGAGAATCGCTCACATATGCTCGATGGGATTGAGGTCCGGGCTTTGTGGAGGCCATTCCAGCGGTGTGATCCGACAAGACCGGAAGAAAGACTTGGTCTTCTTGGCAGTATGCTTCGGGTCGTTGTCCTGCTGGAATACGAACTTCCAGGGCCGTCTGGATGCTGATGTAAGAATCTGCCGTTATTATCCCGTCGATTTTCACAATGCTTCCCACTCCACCCCACGAAAAACACCCCAGACCATCACATTTCCTCCTCCATGCTTCATCGTGCCTTGGATGTGGCGCTCCTGAAGCTCCTTTCTCGATCTGCACCAAACACGAACCCGCCGCTTTCGGTTAAACAGCTCGAATTTTGATGCGTCCGTCCAGAGAACCGTTTTCCAGAATTCTAGGGGCTTATCAGCATGCTCTTTAGCAAACTTGAGGCGTTTGGCTTTGTTTGCCTTGCTGATAAATCGGCGCTTCCGGGCAAGTTTGCTATTCAACCCCTGTGCTACGAGACGGCGACGAACAGTTCGACTGGAAACTGATAACTGAAGGGTTTCCTGGATCTCACGGACAGTTACCTTCGGGTTCTTCTTCACTTCGCGCATGATCTTGGTGTCCGTTCTCGCATCCGTTTTCCGCTTCCTGCCTCTGCCAGGGCGATCCACCACTGATCCAAACGTATTAAGCTTCAGAAGAATTTTTGCCAACCGCTGCCTTACTGATACTGTACTTCTTAGCGACAGCCCGGTGCGATTCACCGTTTTGCACATCACGAACGACCAATTTTCGGATATACAAGGGAATTGCTTTCGAAAGCACTGCGTTCTCCATTTTTTTCAATTGGATCAAATGCGATCACTTATACAAATGCACCAGGTTGAGCCGTTTGCTTCAAAACATGTCAAAATATCATAACATAAACAATCGAGGGGACTTTCAATGGAAACTTATCGAAAACATATCGATTTTTGAAGTGGGCACTTTATTTTGTCACTGTATTTTTTTCAACACAAATTGATTTATTTTTCTTTAAGTAAAACTCCAATTCTAAGATTTGATGCAATTATCAGGATTTATTCCAGGGTGTTTTTATTCTTCGTAGTAGAACAGAATTCTTATCCATAAATCTGAGAGCGTTTAAAAAATAAACTTAGTCCAACACGATTTTCAGATTTTACTCCTGTATATTTTGATCCCTCATCTTTTAACGGTATCCATTTAAAAAAAGTTATCTCCGCATTCTTTTAAACATCGATAATATTTCACTTATTTGCAACGTGATTTACTAAATTGGAAGGGTTTACCTTTCAGGACCACAAAATAGCTGAAAAGATATATATTTTAGCAGTTAGTACAACCACCTACAGCCTGTTAAGTAAGAGCGTATATGAGATGATTCGTTAAAAAAAATTGTTCACGAAATTTTCACATTGACCCATTGGGTTTGATCCTGAGAAAGATGCAATGATGTGTACAGTCACCACCGCTGTCAATAATTGCCTGGAATCTCCGGGGAGTATCTTCAAATGCGACGATTTTTTTGTGTCATTTTTGTTTCCAAAACCCAGGATTGAGTAGTAGCTTCAAAGCTGCCATTTTAAGGAGGGTTGGTGCGGGATGACTAGGGGGACGATAGTATATCCAAACAGAAACCTCGTCCGTAAAAAACGTTACGCCAATTCCTGTCCTTCGCCCGACTGACAAAGGTATATTCACTGTACTGCGCCATTTGATCATGAGCACGGAGAAGGGTTGGTCTTTCAGTGGTCTTTCGGTCAGAAAACTGGCTAAAGAAGAAGGTGTGAGAGCAGCTCAAACCGCATTACGGAAGTATCAACAATAGTTCTCTTTCGTGGATTCTCCGAGACGGGGTAGAAAACCCGGTCCCACTGACCCTACAATCGACAAAAAAGGTAAACGGCTATTTCAAGCCTCATCCTTTAGCATCAGTCCGAGGTGTGGCGAAAAAGCTAAGTACGGCGACTAATGTTATGCGTGCCAAGGAGAAAATGGGCCTGCAGACTCGTCGGAAGCAGAAGCACCAAACAGGCTGAATCTGTTAAACCCAAAGGTGTACGACAAACTGTTGACCAAAAATCGGGTTTATCGTGGACGATGAAACCTACATAAAACTTCTCTGAACCACAGTTTTATACCTCGCTGAAGGGGAAGAATGTTCCTGGATCAAGGAAAAGCATTTACACCGAAAAATTTGCCAGGAAAGTAATGGTGTGGCAGGCCATATGCGGATGTGGAAGAATATCTCGTTGTTTGAGAAGGAAATAATTTCTCATCACCATGAGGCTCTTTTTATTTTGCTAGAATAAAGTTGTTAAGAGAAAGTATTGATAGTTCCGTTAGCGCACAGCAGGCTGTGAAAAATGAATAGATGTAGGTTTTGAAATTCAGGGCATTGTGAGTTAGTATTTCGAAAACAAGCACACAATCTTTTGCCAAGCATCCCCATGCGGAGTAGGTCAAGCCAGGAACGTATCCACCACCTTGATGGCAAAAGAATGTGCGCTTGACCGTGCTCATATACTACGTTATATACAGTTCGATAGAACCATTTAAGCTACCGGTAGCGAAAGAGTGTGATGTTTCTTATCGAATGATTCTACACGAATCCTCAAAAACGAACATTGTAGAGAGAATAAACGAGGAAAACAGAATCATGCGAAACAAATTTTTAGCTAGACGTTATATTGAATGAATGCGTTGCCACTGAACGCAAACGATTTGAATACATCGAATGAGATTATTTTGAATCAGTGAATGCAAGCAGCTGGAAGGATCAGAGAAGAGATACGGTTTAAAATGACGCTTTATGTTTTTATGTTGCCTTAGATTACTTGACATCATGTTAGATCATTATTTGAAATGTTAAATGACGTTTAAGGTATGATTCGAAGAAATGGGTGTGATTCAATCAATCTCGCTCAGCTGAATCCAACTGGATGCAATTCTTAAAGATTCAGCGGGTAAAAAATAGGCAATGAGAAATCGTCCACACTGCTACCACCCGATTCATTCAGTTTTGCTCTATTCTGTTTTCTACGAATAGAATGAAAGCGGAAAAGTAATGAACAGAATCGGAATAGTTTAAAGGTGGTCACGCCTACTTCTGAATGTTTATGCGTGTGAGTGTAAATTAGCGCTAGGTGAACCGATTTTTCCCATGCTTGGGTTAATGTTAGAGAACTCACCTAGCCTACGCGAAATCATGCAAATTGAAATGAAGATGTAATGAAAACATCGTTATTTACTATGTTTGAGAATAAATTAATCAAAAACCAAAGTTTAGGCTTTTTTTGTGTGTAAGATAGTGTATTTATTTTTTTCGGAACAGTCTATAGTTTTGTTTTATACACTTCTATTCAACAGGCTACTCAAACATTCAAATCAAAACATTTCAATATTGCTGAATTGGAATCATTCATCAGCCATATGTACCATATTAATTACATGATACCTTTATTACTATACACCAAAGTGGACCTACGTCAATCACAGGACTGAAGCGGCTGGCATCCATGAACAACAATCGTGAAGCCAAAAACTTGGTGCTGCGTGTGGTTCTAATTTGACAGCTCGGTTTTCTTGAAGGGTATATGAAGCAAAAACAATATGCGCGGCGGAAGTTGCCGTGTTTTCCGTTAATTTGATTCGAGAGAAAAATCTTCCGTGTTGTATTTAGTGCATGCGGCTATAACAACGATAGTATTTTTTCATTGTTTATCAGACAGGTATTATAATGTGTTATGTTAATTACTGATACTAGTAGTTTGGAAGAAGAAATATTGTTACCATTTATTGGATCAGCAAATAACTGCATTGGTTTGTTTTATGCTCCACGAAAAAAAAAGTTTAATCATGCGAGGTCGAGGTGGCTGTGATGGGTTTAATGGTCGGATTCCTTCCAAACATTAAAGTGTTATTATACAATAAATCTCGAGCTTAGTTTTGCGAAATCTCCTGTAGAATTGCGTCATTAAAATAAATAATTCTGGTATCTTCGGCACGCTTGTTTTATTGGATTATTTGCACACTTTAAAAAAACACCCAAACGCTTCTACGATGCTAAATAAATGCACCACCGCCAAAACCAGAGAAATTTGCGATTAGGGGAAACAATTTTTGTAAACAAACAATTCAAATGAAGTTTTCTCACGAAAACTCCAAATCTTGCCAAATATTAAGCAGCGTAAAAACTTGAACAAAATTGTTTTGTTCCAAGGTAATTAATGTTGTAGGGTTTACATGAAGTTTACCTGTTTTTTTAAAATATATTTATAGTATGTTATATTTGTTATGATTTGTTATTTTTTAATTGAGTAAAATCTATGTTCAAAACAAACAAAACTTGAAGCCTAGAGGGTTTGAGCTGTTTAGTGGAATACCTGTAACTTAAAATTAGAAGAAAAATTAGTATCTTCCATTTAATTCCAACTACCTTTGCTTATCTTGACAGATTCGCGTATTTCGTCTACAATGTGCAGACTTCTTCAGTGTCTCGTACTAATAACTCGATTTGGTCGAGAAGAAGTAATACTAAATACTAAATACTAATTTTTCTTCTAATTTTTAGAAACAAAACTTCCTCGATAAATAAATAAAGATTTGCCACAACTAAAAAAATGTAGCGATACCACTACAGAAACAATATAAACTGCTCTGAAGTAGTAAAAGTAGTAGTTCATTTAATAAATATCACTTTTTAACATATGATTCAAATAAATTACCTTGAATCGGTTCATTTGGTTTAGAATGTTATATGCTCTACCAATAAGAGTTCCAAATCCAAATCAATAAACATACATAAAAACGATCAAAAAATTGATCATAAAAAGAATCTCGTTATTGGTAAAATCCTACAATGCAGACATGCCTCAAATTCTTTGAATTGCTTCGAGAAGGAAACCGGCTTTCTATTTCAAATCATGTGTCATTTATTTGATTTTAATGATTATGCTTTATGGCTATATCTAACCTTAAAATTACACTTATCGATCGCTAATTGACACAGGCCTGTTGTGATTATCATGAAGGAAACCACTGATTCCTTGAGCGAACTTCCGAAGAAGTTGCTACAAAGCTGAAAATGTTGTTTATTCAATTCAATGAGATATAAATATGGTTGAAAGGGAATACAACTTACATTTTCAGTGTCCTTATTGCTATATTGATTATAATCACAATGTATAAAATGTTTACCCTTCGTATGATATATATCAAAATAGATGTCATAATAACCCCATTGCAAAAATGATGGCCATTAGAAACTGACGCAACATTCCCCCCCGTAACACAAACTGTTTACCAAACGTTTGACGGGACATGAATTATACTAAAGTCAGTTGTAAGGGTTTTGTACAAATAAACAACATTGAACAAAAACGATGATAAAGACCTAGAGCAACGACGCACACACTATCATATCAACTACATTTTGAAGCAATATTCTGAACATTGATAAACAATTTTACATCACAATGTTCAAAATGCTGCGTATATAACAAAACTATACTATTTATGCAAATGAAACAAATGTTTCTGCCATCATAGAAGATATAACGCTTCCGCACACAATCCATTGAGCTGAAAATGTTAAAATCGTTACCAGTGCCACCCCAAAAGTGGCAGGCTTCAAGAACTAAGGCTTTCTTCAGTCCCATGATGCCAATCCCGTGTTTATGTTAAGACTGTGAATAAATGCATAAATAAGTTTAAGTAAAAATGGTTTATTTTACGTCGATCGTATACGGAATTATAAGAGCAATAACTTCTTAGAAATCATTTTTAAGAAACTTCTTCACCTTACTTAAACATGAAAATATTGAAAATATTTTTCTTGTAATTTTAATGGAACCCAACTAGTTTCAAGAACAAAAAAAAACGTCGAATTTCTGAAAACTGTGAGCGTAGTTTACAAATAATTTCATTATTGTTGCTGATCTTTTTAAATGAATCACTCCTGAAAGAAAGTTAAGAGACCGTTTGGAAATTTCAATTCCGTTATTTTATTGCTCAAAGAACACGAATGGTATAAAAATATGGTCAATTCTTTTGATTTTGTGTACAGATTCTGAGAAAAGGATAGATGTTTTTAAATTTTCAATTGAAGTTTACAATAAATGTCTCAGTTTGATAACACTTTCACTTAAAAAAAACAACACTATTAAAAAACTCTTTTGAGCGTATTAGCAGAACGATTGTAGGTCAAATATTGACTGAAAATTCTGTTCTATGAAATTGTGCAAAAAATTTAATACGAAAACTGATGTTTTTAACGAATCACGTAGCCTAACTGTTCAACTAAGTTTTATCCAATTTTGTTTTATCCAAAGATTTCCCTGATTTTCATTTTATATTTTAAGCTCCTTGTTTACAATAATTAGTTAATTGCCTTCTATTGTAGTATTCTAGCTACACTTCCACGTTTATTGATTGGGACCTTTCGTAGTCAGTACTATTTTTGTATTAGTATGATTTTGTGACAGGGTAACCATATCATATGCTCATTGAACCGATAAATTTCATATACAAAAATGCTTGCTCTAAACGTGGAATTAACTTCAGCCACCTCCAGCACGGCGTTGCTTTTAAGCTGCATCTTAACTAACTAAGCTAAGCTAGACCAGTTTACTGATTAGGCAATTTTAATACAAAACGCTAACGTTACACGAAGGATATCTTTTTGCAGTTTCATCACCAGAAGATTCGAAATGGTGCCTTGTCATGGATAAAAGTAAACGGTCCACTCAACTATGATTAAACCTCACAGCAAATGAAAGGCGCTACAATGTTACGATTTCCCATTTCAGATACGCCCGAAAGTATTACAACACCACGAGTGAACCTTTCCGTCTGAAAACTCGAAATTATCCCGAATCACGATCGCTATTGAATTAATCTGATAACCTCCGCAAGCTCTTATTGAGGTTAACGAATGGGTTATTGAAGTGGGACATGCCAGGCTTCTCTAATGGGTTAGAGGTGAATTTAGTGCTCCACTAGAGCCGTTACCCAATTGGTAATTGGAGTTATCGCCCAGCCATCCAAGCTAGCGCCTAAGCAAACACAATAAACTCGTCGTCTGGCCAAATAACCAAACGCGGAACGCTTCGACCTATCTTTTGTTATTGACAAATCGATCCAAACTGAGGTACCGGCTAGTCTACTGCTAAACTTCGGCAGAAAGATAATATCGTCCACTAGCGAATGAAAGTAAACCGATATTCCGTTAACTGGGCCAATAAATGCCAAACCCATCCGAAAAACGCAACCATATCAAATAGCTATTCGACACAGCTCGTCTCACGGGACCGATATTTAGATGGGATTCGAGAGTGTGTCCTTTACTCGGACACCGGTGCTAACACGAAGGCCTCCGACAGAGCCCCAGAAAGTAAACAATCATATCAGCAGTGGCCTCAAATAGAGACAGGACAACACTGCAAATTTGCACGTGAATCACGTAGCATCATAACGTGATGAGAAGGGTTTTTCTTGCCTGTGTCTGGAAAGTGACCCATAATTACTGACAAAACAATCAATTTGGGTGTATCAATTCCCAACAGAGAGCATCATTGCTTGCAGTAGGCCGTTACTGGTCATGAATAATAGCCAATATTATAACCTATGTGAATTACTGGAAATGCCTACCTAAACATCACTCAGAGCCGGGTGAAAAAGATCTTGACTATACCAAGTTGAATCATGCAAACGTGAGCTGTGATTCCAACGAAAACAACAACAACAATATCCTTAACGACAAAAAATACAAAGACGACATTCTCTTATCTTTCTGGGTCAAAACAAAACTAACCAAGCATTAATACAAGTTCATAAAGTTGAAAATAATTAAATACAAAGCTATCGTACGTGATTTGGCAATGCAAAGCAGATAGCCAAATTATTTTAATTATACCTGAGACCTCAGATCCAGTCAGGTTGCCCCCCAATCTTCAAATCCGGCATCCAAATTGGACACTAATGACTTAATCATGACGCCCCGAGCTTACTCCGGCCTACTAACTTTCACTGATGGTTGGTTTGGTATACAAAAATTACCCTCATAAAGCATTGAGTCCGGCAGGCAGCAGTTGTGTGGGGGGAAAGACCCTTGGGCAACCACTCATTCTCTGTGGCCATACACCACCGAATGAATGAGGCCAAACATAACGCGTTCCAAACCGGTCGTCGGGGTGGCCATGGCAGGACGTAAACGAAGTAGAAGCAACGCTTAAGGGGATTAAAATTTCCTGTCTTGCCTGTGAGCCGAAGGGCCGTTCGTTCTCGCTTTCTCTGGCCGTTTTTCGTCCAGTTATCTCACTTAACGGATCAAGGAATTTGTATCGGAAGGAAGTGTGAATACGATATTTAAACGTTAGGCTTCCGCTTGTTCCTTTCCGCTTTTGGCGTGTTTTGTTGTCATAATTCGTTTCAGGTAGTTTTTCGGTGCTTCCATGCCTGCACTCTCTTTTTTTTACCGTTTAAGTGATTAGCCTGAATAAGGGCTATAAGTCAGAAGGCAAGGAGGAAAGCCCATGCTTTGCATACTGCGGAAAATTACCCTTATCTTGTTTGGTTCGGAAAACGGTTTACTCACTTATCGTGATAACCGAAATTGAGAAAAAAGCATGCTTTGACATTTTTTAAGTCCATTTTGTTTATTTAGAAGGGTCAATCACGTAATTTTACGGAGCTGATATTATATTGTATATTTTTAGTTATGATTTTAGACATCTACCATCAAACCAATTACTCGTCGGTTAAGAAGGATGACATTCTTTGGGGATTGATTGAACCAGGAACTTCCGTGCCGTTTTGCTGGCACCAACCCAGCAATGCGTCGATATCAGATTGAACGTTGTACGTTATACGTTTACAGTTCAAATTTGGACACAATCTGTTACAAACCTATTTTTAACGGCAATCTTCTCTATCGCATAAATGTGTGTTTGATTGGTATAAGTCATTCAAAGAGGGTCGTACATCAGTTGAAAATCTGCCTCAGGATCGTCGTCCAGCAACATCAATAAACGAAGAAAACATCGAAAAAGTGAAGAAAATTGTGCTCCAAAATCGCCGTGTGACCGAGAGAGAAATGAAGACTGTATTCGATGCAATTTGGACACAAAAAATAGGTCACCAAAAATTTTCCTTGAGCCCGATTCTTTTCAAACTTTTTGGAAATAAAGTACTACTAAATGGTTAAGTTTTGACATCATTGATTTATTGAACCTCTTCTCCCAACCCAAATGCCCGCACCTTTGCTTTGACCCCTTTCATCAAATTTTGGGCAATGATAGGACCGACTTGCTTACTTACTTTTAAACTTTCGCCTTTTTCGCAACATCCCTGATCGAAATGTTGGGGTAACGCTTAAATTGGTTCAATACCATCCTGGCCTTCTCCGGATTTGATGTGCCACGTTTTTTGCCACTACAATTTTTCCGCTTGGTTGTCTTACGGTCCTTGAACCTTTTGATCACATGAGATACGATTGAATGTGCGATTCCGAGCTGTTTTCCGATCCATCGATGAGAAGCGTTTGGGTTTTCGAAGTGAGTGCCCAAAATTTGTTGGCGCACTATTTCTTCATTCGAAGCCATCACTGAAATCACTCGACCGATTTTCACGAAACTCATTATACAATTGACACAACACAATGAAATACATTTAGTTAAAATTTCAATAATTTTTACCCACACGCTAAAAAGTTTCGAGCAATTGCGTGTGTCCAAATTTACGATACTTTGGGCATGACACGTGTGTCCGCGCGTCTTGTTCCAAAATTGTTAAATTTTCTTCAAAAAGAGCACCGCAAAACTGTCGCTAAGGAAATGCTCACAATGAGTGATACGGACAACCAGCACATCATAACTGGTTACGAGACTTGGGCCTACGAGTACGACGTCGAAACAGTCCAGCAATCATCGGAATAGCGCTTCCAAAATGAGCCGAAATTAAGCTTATCCTGACTGTTTTCTTCAATAGTCAAGGTGTGGTGCACTTGGAATCCCTTCCGGAAGGTCAATCGGTCAATGTTGAATATTATTTGGGCGTTATGAACCGTTTGCGTGAGAATATTCGTCTCAAAAGGAAAGAATTGTGGGACAACAAGTCATGGTTTTTGTATCACAATGATGCACCAACTAACTCATCACGTTTAGTTCGCGATTACAAGGTGTTCCGATCAAAATTTGGTCAAACAGTAATGTGTATGAGTCGATCAAATTTCTTATTGATAAGTCAAATTCTTTTTCTTTTTCAATTTCACTTTATACAGAATACAGGAAAAATATCCAGCTAAGCTTCCTTTTTACCGAATGCGAATTGCCGGGTCTTTCGTGTAACACCTGCTTTAAAGGTTTGCACAGTATCTTTGTCCACTTCATTCACCGCAGAACGCCAGTTTACCATAAGGGTTTCTCACTCACAACAGCTTTTTGAGTCTTCTTAAAGTTTCGCTTGACGATGGCCCAATATTGTTCGATTGGGTGGAGCTCTAGCGTGTTGGGAGGGTTGAACGTTGTTGGCAGCATACCACTCGGTGTCCTTTTTTCCATAATGGCAAGATGCCAAATCCGGCCAAAATAGAACGGAACAATTGTGTCGCTTCAGGAAAGGCCGTAGACATTTTTGTAGGCACTTACTTAGATAAATTTCCGGGTTGACGGTTCCGGTCGCAATGTAAACGTTGTTCTTCAAGGCACAGGTACAGATGGACTGCCACACCAGATATTTCTTCGCAAACTTTTTCAGTTTAATGTGCTTGAAAATATCTGCCACCTTTCCCCGTCCGGTTGCCATATAACATTCCTGTCCATGATGCTGTTTAAAGTCTACCTTGACGTAAATTTCATCGTCCTGTACCACACAATCAAACTTCGTCAGCATCGTCGTGTACAACTTTCGCGATCGTGCTTTGTGTATCGTCACGATTTGGAGTCACCACTTTCATGTAAGTTGACAATCCAGCTCGTTTTTTAGCTCTATCCACGTTTGAAGGCGCCACTCCCAGCTTCTTTGCGACATCTCGGACGGAGAGTTTGGGGTTCCGCTTGAAACTGCGGGCAACTCTTTTTGTCGTCGCTGTGACACCGGCTTTCGATTTCTCCCCGATTCAGCTTTCCTGGCGTTCGAAAAACGTTCACCAAACACTTTTACTACGGTGGTAACAGTTGATTTAGCCACATTCAACAATTTAAGAGTAGTTTGGATTTTCGCCATGCACGTGTAACAATATGATGCGTTGCTTCTCTCCTTTCGACGACATTATGATGACTGACGTACTAATCTCAAAATCAAAATAGAGGCATGATGCTTCACGCACACATCTTCAAATTGTGGGGTGTGCTAATTTTTAAATTCGCTATTAAAGGAAATGCGTCAAGTTTAAGTCGACCAAATTTTGATCAAAACACCCTTTATTTGACCAAAAACAACGTTAACATCGTTCCTCAAGCACCGTATTCGCCTGATATGGCACCATGTGACTTTTTCCTCTGCCTCAAACTCAAGTTGTTGCTTCGTGGTTAACATTTTCAGACGATTGACGTCTTAAAAGAGAATTCGAAGAGGGAGCTTAGGCGATACCAAGGCGTATGAAAAGTGTAATAAAGAATGGCAAAAACGTTGGCATATATGAGTAGAGTCTGAGATCAATTAGAAAACTAGATATGATGTTGTGATGTTGTGATGTTTCCCCGCTGCTAGCAAAATAAGTATTCCACTTGATGATCTATCAATACAATGAAAACAAAATTACTTTTCTCAAAGAAAAGTGAACACAAGATTACAGCAAGATGAAAACTCAATTTGATATCAAACTTGACAATTGTGAACCCGTATAACGAAAAACAATTGGCTATATAGTCAAAAATATATTTCGAATGTAAGATAGTTACAAATGTAAGATAGTTAATGTTTTTAAGCTGTAAGCGAGATTCACCTAGTTATACACTTGGTAAAATAAGTTGAATATAAAAAACCACAAACTCATGCATTTCCACATGAAATTTTACCAATAACAACCTTTTTTATAGTTGAGAACATACAACAAAAAAATGTCCCCAACATTGGGTCTACGATTTTCTTGTAAAATCATTATTATTTTAGTTATTTGAACAGTTAGTTTGTAACGTGTAACTATTTTCTGTACATTCAGACTGCATTACTAGCTTTATCGATTCAATTAAGCCAAATTTAGATCACTTGAAGATCATGTAGATTATCTGTTCAGCATAACCAGTGAAACCATGATGCCCCAAAAATTCAAGAAATCAAAAATTACGCGGAAGTGAACAACTATAAGTTGATTAATACTGTCTCAATTGCTTCAGATTGCATTGTTCATCCTACATGATCCTACATAGCAACATGATTTTGTTGATTATCGCTAAATTAATGACACATTTGGTACATAGGCCGAATGAAGGAGCTAGGCTAACATTACATCCCTTTACCCTATTATCACATTTTATGTTATTGTTATTGAATAGTTTAATCTCATTTTAACCATACAACCTTTACATTAAAACATATTGCTAATGTTTGCCATATTGTCATTGAACGGTATTATATTCTTTGATTGTTGTTTTTTGTATTCTCCCATGCACGGAGTAACGATTTTTGATGAAGTTTGTCCGAAGCAGATAATTTCTCATCTCCATGCGAAGCTCTAGGAGTGGACGGTAATTTATTGCTTGAACGAATAGAAGTGAAGAGAAGGTGTATTGATAGTTCCGTATAGGACAACGGCAGGCTTTGAAATTGAAAGTAACAAGTTTGAAAACGAGCGGAGGGGGCATTTGAACGGTAGTATCCGACTCTCTCATTTCTTAAGATAGAAAAAAAAATTATATAAATTATTTCCAACCAACATAACAGAGCAGTTGAATATTAAAATATAGTCAATTAAGTACTGCAAAGTAGTTTTCAATTTTTTCCCATGATAGATTTTGCAATAATGGATATTAGTCGGAGTCCAAAGTAGGCAAGATTGCCAGCCATAATGCGCCTTTGTATTTCTCTGCTGGTGTCGTTATCGGTGGTCACCAATAAGTCCAGATACACGAATTCTTATACTACCTTCATTATTTCACTACCGTCGATCTGGACTCGTAGTAGAAGGCTAACATTGTATTCTCGTGAGCCTCGTCCCATCATGTATTTTGTTTTCAACGCAAGAATCACAAGCCCAATCCTACCAGCTTCAGTCTTAAGTCTGATGTACGTGTCCACCATCATTTCAAAGTTACGTGCTACGATATCAAAGTCATTAGCGAAGCCAAATAGTTAGACAACCTTCGTGGGGATGCTCCACTCGTGTCTATCCCAGCTCTTCAAATTACACCTTCCAATGCAACGTTAAACAACAAACACGACAATCCATCACCACCTAACCCTCTCCGAGATTCGAAGGGACTCGAGAATGTCCCTGATACTTGGACAACACACACCACTCGATCCTTCGTCCAAACACATGTGCTTGTATCGTTCTGTTTTCCTGGCATGTTTCTCAAGATACTGAAGTAAAAATCAGATCAAATCAGGAGACGATGCAGGACATTCAGCGGAACTGATGAAACATGGTAAATTTTGCTTACACCACTGCCAAACAATTGCTGCCTTATTCGCTGGAACTGCATCCTGTTTGTTCTAAGACACTTCCGATTTTTTGTTTTTGTTCTAATTTTTTATCCGAAAAAATCATGGCATGCCTAGCGTGCATCTTAAGCTGCGCTCGCGATCCGGCAACTCGGTCGGCAATATTTTTGCGTGTCAATCCGTGTATCCTCTGTCTGTTAAAAGCTGCATATGACGATTTTTTCGACAACACGCAGCAACCTCTCAGAATCAAATGAAACTTTGTGAGTGTATAGACTATGTCTTTTCAAGCAACTTTGCATACTTTGTTTTTTCAAATTTTATCTAGACTACCATTTGAAAAGGGATTAAGTATTTTGATCGATTGATTTTAAATCAACACAACTCAAAAAGAACAAGACTCACAAAAAAGTAATGTATAGGTGACTTTTAGAAAGTTATCTGAACTATTTTAAAAAATGTTTAAAAAACTATAAAATCGATTCTTGCACGCTTAAAAAATAGTTTAAAATTTAAAATCAATTTGCCAATAATGGCCGCAGAATTGGACGAAATTTCTTCTTAATAAAGGCAATATAATTGTCTAAAAGTTCGCCATACATCGCAAATTCGTTCGCCATACATCGCAAACAACAATGGTTTCATGTCCTATTTTAACCGTGCATCACGCAAACTTGTCAAGTTATGGTCTTTAACACCCCTTTAGAATCCGAAACAAGCAGACATAAAGAATTGAATGAATTGAACATCTTTTCACAAAACAATAATCATCTAGACTAACACTTGAAAAGGGTCCGAATCATTCAATTACCCCTTCATCAATAAACCAGAACCAGAAATGTACGTTTAAGTAAAAGTAATTCATAACTGCTTGTTCGGATATTCTTGTTTTTAGGGGCGATGCAAATATGGCATGGTATATCTGGGAGTGGGGAGTATTTTTGGGGAGGTATGGCAAAATTGTGATAGAGGGGGTTGATAAATCTAATAAAAAGCGGACGTCATATTTGAGTCGTCTTTAAATGGATATGCATCAAGTCTTGTCAATTAAGAAAATTCTAATTTGATAAGACTTGATGCATATCCATTCAAAGATGATTCAAAAATGACGTTACATGGTATTGGTAAGGGGTTTATTTTCTTTATTGTTTTATATGTACATTTTCACGTTCTAGTAATTAACAGTTACATATATTTAAATTTTAAATCTTTCTCATACAACGTAAATCTCCTTGGATTGTACTTTGAATTAGAAAACCTTTTAGCTGAAATTTGATTTTCTGAAATAGGTACAAGCAATGAACCTGGGTAACAGGTATTGTCTTTACGTGGGTATAAAACTCCTCAAGTTCTTCTGACATTTTTGCATACTGTTCAGCAAATATGAAACAGAAATTCAGTTTTGATATATATTTTAATTTGTCTGTTCAACTGCTGAGCCATATAATTTCCGAGGAGTTTTGAATGTGTTTCCATAATCTTGTGCAAGTCTTGCTCTCTTTGCCATTCGCTTGAGAGTGCCCGCAATAGCATCACATGGACCTTACCCGTTGAGACGTTGCAAAAAAGTGCCATTCTGCTTCTAATCCATACTTGGACTTGAAATTGTACAAGCTGGCAATGTTTTTTTTGTTGTTGCCGCTGCTCGATCTGACATGAAAATAATTTTTAAGCAACATAATGAATTTTGTTAATGAAATCTAGCAATGTTTGATTGTTGTGGGTCCTTGAAATCCTGATCACAATTCGCTTCGTTTGCATCTGAACGCCTCTTTCTAGTGGTGGGATTCCTATTGTGTATCAAAATTCCACGGCATTACTCACAAATACGCCTTGTTTCATCCAGCTTGTGGTCATATCTCCAGGAACGTATTTTTTCTATAATAACGGATGATATGTTACGTAAATTCTTGAGACTGCACCTGGGATTTTTGATACGTGCACAACATTTGATTCTGACACTTATACCACTTTGTTCCATTATGATAAGCTCCTTCACTACTAATCATGTAACTATAATCACTGTTATTATGACGACTTTCTTTAATAGTAAATTATGTGACTAGAAATAATGTATTTCATTCACATCTATACCTGAACTCACTCAAATTATAGAATATACTGTACCACTGGAAACAGAAAGTTTATTTAAGGTAGGAAATAATAAAAATTGTCAAAGTTAATCATTAAATGGTTTTTAAAGTTTCTGGTAATGAACAGGATCAACCACCTGATTAAATTGTATTATCAAATGGTAGCGTTGATTTTTCAAACATTCAAAGACCCTTAAAAATCTAACTAGTCGTTATAACTAAATTTAAGACAAGTTGCGCGGTACACATGTAAATTGGTGACTATAAATGTTTTGGTTTTTTTTGCCTTTGTTAAGAAAAAAAATTTCTTCGAGTTCTAAGATAGTGATTTTTTGCAAATTGCCTAGAAATTTTAAAATATTGATGTAGAAGGAGATGTTTGCTCATCACCATGAGGCACCAAGAGTGAACATTAATGTTTTTTGGCTAGAGTGAAAGATATGAAAAGAAAGTGTTGAAAGTTCCGTCAGTGTGCGGCAGGCATGGAAATAGAACAGATGTTTAGGAAATTGAGAGAAAAGGGCATGTGTACAGTGGTACTCGAACCAAAGACGTCCATTTTTGCCTAACATCCCACTGCGGGGTAAACATCTGTTCTATTTCCAAGCCTGCCGCACACTGACGGAACTTTCAACACTTTGTCTTCATATCTTTCATTCTAGCCAAAAAACATTAATGTTCACTCTTGGTGCCTCATGGTGATGAGTGAACATCTCCTTCTACATCATAATCGTTATTCCACGCACGAAGAATACATAACATAACAATTAATGTATTTAAAATATTGTTTTTGAGCGTGTAAGAAACGATTTTATAGTTTTTACAATTTTTTTCATAATTTTCATCAGAGAATTTTCTAAAAGTCACCCATATATCACTGTTTTGTCGATCTTAATCCCTTTTCAAGTGGTAGCCTAGATAAATTTTGAAAAAATAAAGTATGCAAATTTGCTTGAGAAGGCATTTTTTATACACCCACAAAGTTTCATTTGCTGGGTGCTGCCAACCACTGGATGAGTTGACGTGAAATTCGTCATATCCAAAGTCCGGCTTCAATATATTTTGCATGGATGTGTGGCTCATTTTCATTTCATACCCCATTTTTCTCGCTGACCGAACAGGATTCCTTCGAATTGGCTCCTTCACTGCTTTAACCACTGTCATCTTTATTATCAGCCCGTTTTCTGAAAATCCACTCACTGTGTACTATTTGTTTCATAATACCAAGCTATGGAATGTATCGAGAATAAGCTATCCACGTACATTTGCGTTGTATGCGTGTATTTGTGATGGTTTCAGTGTATTCATCATAGCATGCTGTGCGTTTGACTGTCATCTTTGGTTTGTTTACTTGTTTGAACTCTTCGTTTTCAAACGCAATTGAAAAAGACAAGAAATTTAAGGTTTTGGACAGATGGCTACGTGAACAGGGTGTAACTATGCAACAATGGGCGAAGCGCTTTGGAATTCATCACGCAAGTGTAAAATCCACCATAGCTATGTCAGGAGAACATTGTTCTTTGGGTGAACTGCCAGAAAGAGGTAGAAACCTGGATCTTCCCACTCTTAACTGGATCAGTAAGAGCTTGGTAGCTTTAATTCGGAAGACCAAATCAATGTCAATACGTGATTTGGCCAATGAATCGGGAACCAGCGTCAGAATGATTCAACGTATCAAGAAACGGAACAATCTGAAGACCTACAATAAGCAAAATATCGCCAAACAAAGTGTAGAACAGAATCAACGCGCAGCAACAAGGGCCTGGAAATTGTATTCGCGAGTTTTGTAGCGACCGGATGCATGTATTTTGATGGACGACGAGAACTATGTCAAAGAGGACTCAAAAACCCTTCTAGGCCCACAATATTTCACTGCCGTAGTTCGAGAGGATGTAAGCGATGCAGACAGGTCGATTCCAGTGGATAAATTAGTCGAAAAGTGCTGGTATGGCAAGCAATATGATTTTACCATTTTTATGCTACCGGAACAATCAATACGGAAATCTATCGATCTGAGTGTCGGCAGAAGAGTTTGCTGCCTTTATATCAAAAGCATAGCAACACTCAACTGTTTTGGCCGGATTAAGCGTCCGCGCTATGCACCAAAACAATTCTCAATTGGCTCACGGAAAAGGGTATAGATTCCGTTGAGAAAGACATTACTCCGCCATCGAACGCTGTTGGGCGATTGTGAAAAGAGTTTTCAAAAATACTTTTGCATGAGTTCGAAACAAACGTGTGCTATGGTTTCAAAAAATGTGAGATGAAACACTTGATCAGAACTAGACGAGAAGTATTCGATCTATATTAATTGCATCCGGTATTTACAATGTTCAAGTTTAATCCCGTTCAATAAAGAATAATCCATTTGTTTGAATAAAACATCATTTTTTGATTTTAAATGATTTGAAAGAAAAATAAGTTGATCTTTTATTTTTGATACAGCCCTTACTGCGAATAGTATTCAAAAAATAAGGCAACATCTAAAAATTTGGATGGCAACAATTGGACGCATCCTAAAACTGGGCTGCATGCTATACGCAGTTTGAATTGTCGGTTAATCGTTAATGTGCTTATCCAACCAAATGGTAGGTCAAGAAGAACCGCTATATTCAAAAAGTTCAGCTAAAAATTCAGCTTTTAAATTTAAATTTTCGAACGTGTAACTTATACAAATATTTATTGTTAGTTATTTGACACAACTTTAAACCAGCATAGTTACCCGCTAAAATAATGAAGTCATTTCGGCCATCATAATTATAATCTATGTCTCGTAAAAATGGTGGTCTCCTCCATCGTTATTATACCAACTACCGTCAACATCGCGTCATCGTTGCCATCGAGCACCACTGAACGGAAAACAATTGCTAAATCGGAAATTCAATATTTCATGTGGATCGATGGAGGCAGCCTTTGTGGCCCTAGGGCGGCCGAACACCACTTGAAATCAGCCGGCCAAACGCAATGTTTAACTTTTCAAGTAGGACGCTCTGTGTACCTTCTCCACTCCATCCCGACGCTACGTTAGCTTCATAACTTTCATCGTTCCGTTCCGACAATGAGAATGTACCTAATAATGTTCGCGCTTGTTGATAGGTATAGAGGTACGTCTTAATGCTGCAGGATTATATTTTTTCATATTTGCCGAGCCGAGCGTCTTTTGTTGAGAAGCTTTACTGCCATGTTTAATGAATGCAGATGAATACTGAGAACGGTTTTGTAGAGGTGGTTTGTGCCATAAGATGGGATTCAAGGATGCTTTCCTTGTTCCACCGTGGGATTAAAAATGTAGGAGATTTATTCGAGAAAATAGAAGAGGGCGTGTGTAACTTTTCATGGTTTCCTCACTGATAAGCTGCCGTATAAATATTCATTGACGCTGATAAATGGGCAGCTTTCAATATTTCAAGTGTTTATTAAAAGTTGTGGGCCGTTAGGCTTACTATGATCTAGCGAGGAGATTTTATTTTCAGTAACCAATGGTGGAGTATGTAGTATGTCAAATCGAATCTAAATTATTTCAGAGAATGTTTTTATAAAATAACTTAAAAAATACTCAAGAATCAATAATAAATAATGAAAGTATTGTTGAGCTTTTAAAACAAAATATTTAGCGAAGTTAGCAATCCATTTTGGTGCACCATTTATGTCCTAAATTATTCATATTGGTTTTTTAGCCAAAATTCAAATCATATGATCTCTTGTTTAACCTAACACAATATCCATCATTATAACTTCAGAACATATCTGAAAAATCCCATCAATTCCTATTAGCAGTTAAGGATTGATATGTTTTCTGAAGTTTATGATTTGGACAAACTACTTTAAGAAATAAGCTTCCAGGTATAAATTATGATTCATGATGACCTTTAACTATGATGTTTAACAGTTATATATCTGGGCTTGCCAAATATTTGGTCATTGCTCAAATAATGCATACGTTTATCCCGCCAATATACATTTTCAACTTTTTCTATTAAATGTCCTGCTAAAGTAGTTCCGGAGTTAGAGGGGTTGTTTTGGGGAAGCAAAATGTAAATATTTCAAATATTAACTGCTCATTTCACTATTTAAGACACAGTTTGGTTACAGTGTATATTAAATAAAGGGTGTACCATTTAAAATCCGCACACACTCAAATTGCTCTAACTTTGGCCGTTGGGTAAAATTAATTGCAATTTTGCGTACACATAGTTTAATGTGTATTGTTCATACTTTGTGAGTTGATTTCATCATGTGCGCAATTTTTTTTAAATGGCGACGAAAGACCAGTGCGTGCGCAGAAAGTTTTGCACGAGTATTTTGAGAATACAAATCTGTCGCATCGTGCCATCGGAAAAAAGTTTGGAATCGCAAATTTCACAGTGCCTGGGTTGTATGCGGACGACATCCTTCTCGTGGTACGAGGAACAAAAAGCGAAGGCCTTCGTCGCAAGCTTCAGACCGCCATCAAGTGGAGAAATGGGCGAAGAGCTTGGGATTCGCCATGTTAGCGACGAAGTTGCACATCTTCTATTGTATCGAGCGAGTGGTCGTTCCAAGGACCAACCGGCTGAGTGTTCTGGGTGTTACCCTGGATCGAACCATTCGTGTTAGTTTCGGACATTGCTGCTGCATGTGAGATCGGCCATAAAAGCTGCGTTGGTGACCGACGGAATAGGTTCAGTGAGCCGAGGTGGGTCAGCAACTATGCAGACTCTCGCTCCTCCATACAACTCAATGGTTCGGTATGCCTTCGGAGCTTTCGTGACTAGTCCGATCATTTGAACTGCTGGCAGCACAGTCCATAGCGTGGACTGCCAGTCGAATAGCTGCGAAGAATCGTGGCAACATCACTCTTCCGTTGATTCAACGAGCCTCAAACCGCCTCGAAGAATTGACAGGTACAGGGCTCCCGCTATCGGTTAACTTGTGAGGCAAAGTGATCATGTGGAGCAGGCACGAATGCCTACGATTGTATGGTACGTAAAGAAACGCATACCAGCCAGTATGCATTTCTTTACGTACCACACGTATCCCCTTCGGAGAAAGTCCGTCCAATTGTGCAACAGTTGCTGAGCACCTGCTTCCCTCGATCAACCGTCATCTACACTGACACCTCTAATGGTGAAGATACGGCAGGGGCCGCATTCTTCAACCTTAAAGATGGCTGTTACAATTCGGCTGTTGGTGATTCTACCGGATTCTGCCAGCAGCCTACTAGCATGGGAGGCAGGAAAATCTCAGCACCCATGAATCCAAGAAGTGGAAGAGATAGCGCGGAACTAACCTATTCGATTCTGCTGGATTCCTGGGCACGCCAGAATCAGCGACAATTCCGAAGCCGACCCACTCGCCAATGAGGCCAGGAGGCAACAAGCCTTTGATGAACCGATTCTAAGAGAAAATGCTCTTAAAAAAGTAAAGCAATCGATACGCCACCGGTAAGATAACCAGTGGTATGAGACCAAGGAGTCAAAGTTGAGGGAAGTAAGGGAATATACCTGCAGCTGGACGAAACGCAGGAGCACGACCGACCAACGTGTTCTTATACGTTTGAGGATCGGCCACACGTAGCTTACACACATGTTCCTTTTGAAGTAGGAGCCGCCGCCCAATTGTGAGTGTTGCGGTCAGTGCTGTAAATAGTCATTTCGACCCAATGCTCTAAAATTGCCAACAACTCTTTCCAGATGCTGATTTTCACAATAGGAGGTATGATAAAATGTGCTGCTCGATTAGTTTCATAAATTTGATTCACAATGTATTGTTCTAACTGTTAATCCTAAGACGTGAGAGCGCAATATCTGAATATTCAAATGATATTCATCAATGAATATCATTTGAATATAACAGTGAATATAACACTTTCTATATACCAGTTAGGGCAATGCACTGTTGGACAAACTTGTAGAATTTGTCAAGAGCTTCAATTTTATCATACACCATATTCATGTATTCAGCTGTTGAACAAAGTTATTGGTAAATTTATCCAATTGCACGGAATGACATTTTACAGCACTGGTTGCGGTACGGTGATGGATGTCCGGCATTTTGTAACGGCAGAAAAATGATATTGAGGCTAGCCTACGCGACGCCCTGAGAAATACAGAAAAGAAAACTACACGAATGCATCATTTTTTGAGGGATACAATACTGTTTAGACAATTTAGACAATTAGTGGAATCAGGAAATTGAGGATGTCGAAGAAGAAAACGTGGAAACATGTCCGCTATAAATCCGAACGGACGAACAGAAGTTAATAAAAAACGGAATAATAGAAGCGAAAGAAGAAACAGTGATGGAAAAAAGTACGGAAATGGACAAACTAAAGAAGAACAGTTGGGGGAAAGAGAAGCGGAACAAGAGATCCGTAACGGAATCAGTGAAAGAAGCAGAAGAAACCGGAAGTGGATGAAGAAGAAAATGGATCAGAAGAAATTGAAGGAGCCACAACGGAAGAAGCAAAGTAGCAGAAGGTTAATAAAAGCAACGGCTTAAACAGGGGTCACTGTTTTAGTCAGTTGTTAGGAAATAGGACTAAAGCTTCTACATTTTCCAAATTATTTCAATTTTAATCATACGATTATTAGCTCTATATCGGGTATGATTTGATGCATAAATTATGATTGTTCACCAATTTATTACTGTCATTTTGAAGATTTAAAGTACATCATCTAGATTCTTACCTGCTGAAGAAGTTCTCTCAAATTTTGCCTTTGAGTATTTTGCATTTAATCACGTGTACCGGAGAGCATGTCTTCATCCGCTCTCTCTCTCTCTCTCTCTCTCTCTCTCTCTCTCTCTCTCACACAGCTAGGCGTGTTGCCAGAATGTGATGTTGAACATTGAGTTGAACTTATTACATATATTGATAATCTGAAATCACTATTTATTTCATGTTTCTTCCAGTCATTAGCGGTTGATCTATGCTTACAATTATATTACCCATCATCTGGCACTATCATACGCAATACAAAAATATTTTTCGGAGCTGTCCAATAGTCCCCAACGATGAACAATGCTTCGCTGTTGAGCGGCGGTTATGGCATCACTGTTGTTTTTGAGAGAGCCCACGCTAACTCTTTTCTTTGTTAACCATGGATATAGCACACCGGTATATTAACGTGAAGTCTGTTGTCTCTTGCATGTGTTTGTTTTTAAACGAAGCATCCCGTTTCGGTCGTGTACGTCTGTCTCATAACCTGCTAGTAAACGAGTTTGTGATCGTAGCAATCGACATGTTTTGGTTGTTTGTTTTCGAGAGCGGATGGGTAATACGAAGGAGCGGGTTGAGGAAATTGACGTTTGCAACAAATCGTGAACTGGTCTATTTCAGTTTGCCTTCGCACACATGCACGGAATCACACTCATACAATATTGTTAGTTTATGTACAGATTACGGAGCTGAAGAAAACCTTTTTTAGACCGCAAAGCAATCCGCATGCTTTTAAAAAGTCCCTGCAATTGGGAACTTTATTCCATGGCTATGAAATTTTCTGAGCCTAATGCTCGTTGCTGAAGGTATGTGCCGATAGACCAGAAGTAAGGGAATAATGTCTAAATATTGGCAGTAATAATTATTGATTACATACAGCTTCATCGAATGTCTCAGGTATTGAATAAACTGCTGAAATCCCGTCCCGTACCCTAGGTATGTTTAGGTATATATAAAAATGACTTTCTGTCTGCTTGTCTGCCTGACCCTTATAGACTCGGGCACAAACTACTAAACCGTTCGGCCTGAAAATTCGTATGCAGAGGTTTGTGGGGTCGGGGAAGGTTCTTATGATTATTAGAAACCTCTCCTTCCTCTGAAAGGGGAAGCTACCATAAAAATGAAGGACAATTTTCGGCCTAACTCCAGAACTAATCCAGCAAATGGAACCAAAATTGGCATGTGGAGATTTTTGAAGGCAAGAAATGTTTCTAAGGTGACTCAAGACCTCTTTCTCAGTGGAAAGGGGGCTCTTATATGAATAAAACACAAATTTCTGCATAACTCGAGAACTAATCAAGCAAATAAAACCAGGTTTAGCATGTCGGGGTTTTTGGAGGCAGGATTTTTTTCAATGGTGGTTTGAGACCTGCCCCCTCTGAAAGATGGGACTCCCAAGCAAATGAACAAAAATTTATGCATAATTCGAGAGCTAATAAAGGAGAGACCCCTCCGCCCTCTGAAGGGGGGGGGGGAGGCACTCATTCCAATGAAAAAGAAAACGCTGTATAACTCGTGAACTTATCATGCAAATGGAACTAAATTTGGCACGTGAAGATGCAAGAAATGTTCTATGATAGTTTTAGACCCCTCTCCTCTCTAGGAGGGGGGGCTCTCATACAAATAAAACACAATTTTTTCATAACTCGAGAACTAATCAGGCAATTGGAACCAATTTTGGCATGCGGGTTTTTAAATGCAATATTTGTATGGTGATTCGAGACCCCACCCCCTCTGGAAGAAGGGCTTTCATTCAAATGAAACATAAATCGCAAAATCAACCGTGTATGATGTGCTCAAACATTTCAGGGAGCGAAAGAGCGTGGATCGAGTGCCTCAAGGTAAGCGTCGTAGTGGAACATAGGACCGCAAGCTGAACCAGATACAGATGATTTTATTATTCCGGATTGTAAATTGACATAGCTTTATTTCTCAGATTAGAAGCATGTTGTGATAGAGGTTTGAACCCCTTTTAAGTAATGAAAAAAAAACTCATTCCGAAAAACTTTCATAAACGCGCCAGTTCTATTAAATTTTCATTAATTTAGTTGCAAGCGTAGCAGCACTCGTACCGGGTTCAGCTAGTATGATATATATCGTCACAAAGCGGTCCTTCGTATCGTGGAGGTTAAATTTTCTCTCGACTGAAAGTGTAATCAAGTTAGAAGCCGCTGTCGACAGAAGTCAACAAATTCTCGGCAGAAGTACAAGATCAATCTTAAGCTTCACTGGATTGAATCTAGCCAAACAGCGTAGCATAAGTATGGTTACACCATTGGCTCGTATTTGTGACATTTTTATATGGTAGGAGTGAAAATAAAACTGTCTAAAAGTAACACTTACGCATGATTCATGGTACATGTTCACGAAATAAATTCTCTTAACCCTAAATGATATTGTTGGATCCAAATGAACGTACTCCGTTGAGGTTGTGTTTCTAAATGAATGTTTAAGGATATCAAATGAATAATCGCAGATATATCTCGTCAATTGGTAATTTATAGTTATATAATTTTCACGACACTGCCGTGTTTGGAGGCAAAACACAGAACCTCAACTATATTAATTTAATTATAACACTACTAACTGGAACTATGATTAAAATTAGATTCCATCATGAACTTCAACTCGTCTGTTTTAAGCATCCTATCGGAAGAATACTGTTCTTCCACTCACGTTGAGATGCAATTAGTTGATTGCTGGTAAACTTAAAATTCTATCTGTCGCTTCCGGCTTTCAACAGATTTACTCAAACTTTTATCCAAACATCAATAACTGACGACAACAAGACAACGACGGTTTCGCTAAAGTTGCAGAGTTAATCCTGAAACCTGTTGATGGTTTTATGCCACAGTTTTGAAAACGAAGAACGCACCCACTGCACTATGGTCCAGATCACGAATTTACGAGGAAACATGGTCCCAGCGCCTAAACTTGAAACTTTACAGCAAAGTGATGCTCAACAACATGGTTTGTATCATCAAGGCCCATTTTTTGTTGTTGATTAAGATTAGGGTGGTCCCCATTTTCACGGAAATACAAAAACTAACTTTGTTATCTGTAGAAATAGACGTTCATACCCTTAAGCAAAGTTTTAGCGCAAAAAATTTATTGAAATTTTTTTTGTAGTTTAAAGTTTACCGATTTAGAGCAATTTTCCCTCATCAACTTAGGGTGTACCATAATAAAATGTGTTTTTTGCCCTTACTTTTTATTTCAATTCCCATCGTTAAGTTGTGTTGTGATGAGTTTTAGAACTTTTAAAGACGCGTAATTTGGTGTACAAACTTTACCGCTAGCTTCAATCAACCAATAGTAATTGAAGTTTTTCTTAAAAAAATACGTGCTTTTCAAATGTTGATTTTTATGATTGGGGCAAACACAAAAAAAAAATCAAGACGTCATTTAAAAGGGCAATTTATATTGTTAATCATATGTGAAAACTAGAGGTATGTTAATTTTGTATCTTGAGAAAATTTCATTTAAATCTGGGATGGTTTTAGAAGAAAAACTTCAATAACTATTGATTGGTTAAAGCTAGCGGCAAAGTTAATATATCAAAATACGCGCCATTAAAAAAAATCATTTTTAACTTTTACCAGCTTGCTATGTTCTTCAAAGTTGTATGAAACAAACAACTTTGTAGAACATAGCAAGCTGGTAAAAGTTAAAAATGAATGACCTTTACTCGAAAAACGATTATTTACTAAAATACAAAATTATCGCAGTAGGCTTTGGAGCTAGACAAATAATGTATTCTACAAAGTTTTTTTTTAATAACAATTTCAAAAACTTTGCTGAACATAACATCTCACTATATTGGCACGTAAAAAAGTTAAAGTATACGCCACTGAAAGTGCTGAGCTCCATCACGGTACTAACAGCATTAGAATTAACAAATTAGATTCTTGCAATTGACAATCAAAGCAACAGAAGAGCCTCTCACTCTCTCAAACTTCTCATCAACATGAAATAACTACCGAGAGATATTTTTCTCTCGCGTTTCTCACTCATTTTCTATATCTTGTACAAGTGTTATGTGATACAATCGTATCACCAAGAATAAATATACCGACACGGAAATTGACCGTCATTTTACTTCTCTAGCTGGTCATCGCTAGTAGCGCTGTTTCTACCGTCCAATTCAGCAGACATTATCCCGTCAGTGGCGATATGTCCGCAACTTGAGCTTTACGATTGAAGGTTCAGTTGTTGTTTTTGTTTCCTTTAACCCTTATGTGTTTGACGGGGTATCTGGGTACCTTTTCAGGTTTTACACTACGATTTTTTTTTCACAGGAAGCTGAAATTCACTGACATCTTCATAAAAACGTACGGTTGTAAGGTAGCAAGGGGGGTCGAAGGGGGAAACATCGATTTTTGTATCCAGCAAATTCAAATGATTGGAACTTTGGCAATTATTAACCGATTTTAATTCTCCTGGCACCGTGACCATCTGGATTCATTTGGTTCCTGGAATTCTGGGTTTCCGGGGCTGTGATGCGGTACAGGGACACTATTTGGGAATATCAATTGAATTTCCGGGAATGGATGTCAAAATCTTTGGAATAATTTTTAAAAACTATGTCTATTCCATTCTGGGCCACAAGCCGATTTGTCCCCGGAGCGGCCATTCTGTAACAGGTTTCCGTGGTGCCTCGAGTGACCGTGAACTTTTTCAGAAGAAAACCTTGGTAATACGGTCAGCAAAATTCATAAAATTTCTCCAGTAGGATATTTGTCAAGATTTAGTGGCCATCTGGTGATTTGTTTTGGTCCTGTCAGGTTCTCGTGGGGCCTCGAGTGGCTATTAACATTTTCAAAAGCAAACTCTGGCAATATGGGTTTCAAAATTCAGAAAATTTCTCCAGAACGCTATTTTTCAACGTTTTGTGGTCATCTAAGGATTTATTCTCGGGTCGGTCATTCCGGAACAGATTCCCGTTTGGCCTCGAGTGGTCATCAACATATTTAGAAGGAAATCCTGGTAATATGGGTATCACAGTTCATAAAACTTTGCTAGGAGGATATTTATCAACGTTTAGTGGCCATCTGATAATTTGTCCTCGGACCTGCTATTTTGGAGCAGGTTCCCGTGGAGCCTCGAGTTGCCATGAATATTTTCAGAAGGAAAACCTGGCAATATGGGTTTCAAAATTCATTGAATTTCTTCAGTAAGATATTTATCAATATTTTTTGGCTAGTTTTGTTCATCGTCACTCGAGATCCGACGGGAACTTGTTCCGGGATGACCGTTCCGAGCCATGTTCCCAGGGTTTTCTTCTAAAAATTTTAATGGCCTCTCGAAACCCCACGGGAACCTGTTCCGGGGACAAATCATCAAACGGCCACAAAACGTTGAGAAATAGCCTTTTAAAAAAAAATCATGAATTTTGAAACCAATATTGCCAGGGTTTCCTTCAAAGTTTGTTTCTGACAACTTGAGGTCCTACGGGAACCTGTTCCGGAATAACCGGTTCGGGAACAAATCATCAGATGTCCACAAAACGTTAAGAAATATCCTCTTGGAGAAATTTCTCGAATTTTTATACCCATATTGCCAAGGATTCCTTCTCAATATGTTCATGGCAATTCGAGACCCAACGGGAACCGGTTACAAAATGGCCGTTCCAGGAACAAGTCGGCATGTGACCCATAATGGTATAGAAATAGCTTGTACGAATTATTCCAAAGATCCGGGAAATGCAATTGAAATCCCAAATAGTGTCTCCGTATCGGACCACAGCCCCGGCAACGCGGATTTCCGGGAACCATATAAATCCAAACGGACATTGCCGACAATATCCTTGAAGCAGGTGAGTTTTTGAATCTAACGGTGCCAAAAAAATAAAACTGGACAATAATTGCCAAAGGCTGATGATGGTCATAGTCTTATAACCGTCATGAAAATGCACAGCACTGGTTTGTTTAGACATTTGCTACAATTTTGCTGAAAACACCATAGTTGTATTTCTTCTTGTTTTCATTTCATATTAAATTTTCAGTTAAATTTACGCCATACTATAGGCCTTAGAACATGAAATGGAGCACCTCAAAAAAATATGCCATACCATGACTTGATTCAACACACCTTAGAGTACGTCTAAGGAGAATTTGGGAGAGAGGATATTCTTCTATCATTTTCAAAGCTACTTTCTGTAACATACAGTATTCAATGAAACATACATCAGGAGCTCGAATAGAATCAAAACACACAGAAATCATGGCTATCTCTGTTCAGTATATGGCAATTACCACGTGTTTTCATAGAAAAAACGCTTAATAGGATATGAGTTAATTTCGATTAAGTTTCGAGCTTCTTCAGGTAAATGCAACTGTGTCTCACCACGAGTTGTACGTCTTGTGATAAGTGAGATTACGCAATCGCAGGTGAGAAGAAGCCACTTGAAAACGTCTCTCAAGCTGACAATACGAAGACGTGATTTGGAATAATGAGCTACCATCTTCAGTATCACTTTGTCGTCCAATCAAACTGATTTTCTGTAAAAAAAAATTCGCAACTGACAAGAAAGGAGGTTAGCGAAATGGAGGAAAACATTTAAAAAATTGAAGCCAACGAAAGCGAATATCAGAGGTGTAAGCGTGGAGATTTCAGTGAAGTTTTGTCAATGGTTGATACAAAGGTGCTGAATTACGTGACAGGAACTTATTTACAACAATGTTACATATGTTTGCGGTCGGTAAAGCGATTGAATGACTCTTTTGAAGATCGAACATGTAGCGCCCCAGCTATGTTGAAGCATGTGTTTTCTCTTCTTGACGTTCAAATATGACCCATGGAGCTATTGTTGAATATCAGCTATCGGTTGACGTTGCATAAGCCTTCGTGGCGTGTCAGTAAGGACAATGTGATCTTGAAGAACCGCCAGATGTCAATCCGGCAGGCTCTTAAAGAAAGGTTGCGATTGAGAATCAATGAGCCCCTTCAAGGGGAGGCAATTCGAATGATGGAAACACAGCCCGCCGATTTTTTAGCGAAGTAAATGCAGTTTTCGAAATCACAGGGCTCAATAAAAACCTTTTAACGAAATTTGCAACTCTTCTAAAAGTCTAGGATTCTAAAAGTCGTCAACCTGAATCGAGAAATTGAAGCAGAAGCTTTTGGACAATTTGCTCAAGATACATTTAGGATGTATCGTGGATTAAACGGTAGCGATATTATCAGGATTGCTGCACTGTCTTTAGGGATGCTGAGGTATGCCATATTTTTTTCAGGTGCTCCATTTCATGCTATGATATGGCGTAAATTTAACTGAAAATTGACTATGAAATGAAAACAAGAAGAAATACAACTATGGTGTTCTTAGCAAAATTGTAGCAAATGTCTTGACAAACAACTTTGTAGAACATAGCAAGCTGGTAAAAGTTAAAAATGAATGAATTTTAGTCGAAAAACGATTATTTACTAAAATACAAAATTATCGCAGTAGGCTTTGGAGCTAGACAAAAAATGTGTTCTACAAAGTTTATTTTTAATAACAATTTCAAAACTTTGCTGAACATACCATCTCACGATATTGGCTCATAAAAAAGATAGAGTATACGCCACTCTTGCGTTTAATGCAAGAAAAAAATAATTTCATACAAATTGTAGTACAATAAGTTTGCAACAAGTTCTCAGAAGTAACCAAAGCTCCAATACCACAAATTTCCATTGAAAACCTCATGTCCGCCTAAAGAAGCTTACTGGACTACTGTGCAATGGGAGCTAAATCGAACATTGCAAGCCCAAAATATGCAAAAATTGATTAAAAAATAGGTTCTGATGTCTGGTGATGTTATCGTGTGATAATCTCATAATGTTAAAGTGATCCTTAATTTAAATTGAACAGCCAAGTTGGAGACGTTGCCAATTGTTAAAAATTGATTCGCTCGCAGAACTATGGAAAAATTATCAAAATTTTTCAAGAAATGTTGGAATCAAACATTGACCCGACTCGGTTTAAAATTCCTGGCAACAGAAGTAACCGCCCCCGTAAATGTGGACCTGATGAATCCTACGACAAATGAAAGGAATGCAAAACAAACGAGTGAAAAATTCAGGGTAACTCAGAATACTAAACCCACCATTAAGCTCCGGAAGGTCCTGCATTGAAAATCCCATATATGAAGGTTGGAAGCCGTCTACTGTATCAGAAGGCTATATCGTTGCAGCGGAAATGCCTGCGGGAAAAATTATGGGTGTTTTGGGAGAAAACTCTAAACAGAAACAGGAGCGCAAAATATTCCCCTGGCACCACAAGTTTACAAAAAATGTTCTCGTTCCACAATCCCTTCAATCTCAAAGGGATCTAGAAAAAAATGGTTGCATAATGTAGTACATCTCCCAACCCAAAAGCGTTGCATAATAAAGCATATAATACAACTGATTATTAAGTAAGGAAAAAAGTGTAGTATTCTACACTACTGCGTGATGGAAGACAGATCTTCTTATGCACAGGTGCCAAAATCTTGTTTTCCAACTCATGGGATAAATACATAGGTATTTACGTGTTGCTAACTACTTCCCTCAGTACCCAAACAACTTCTAAATATTGCAGCAATTGGTTCCTATAACCACCCTAACTGAATAATAGACAACCGAAGACATCCAGGATATTGTTGGTTTTCAACACGCAATTGATTTCCAATGGGAACGAATCCGGCAGCTATCGATGCTCAACATTCGCTATTACCAGCCAGTTTATAGTTCGTTAAAGCTGAATCAGAGCAGAAACCATGATAAAGAGAAACGGTGGATCCGCGCCCCACTCGTTTCAAGAATACAGCTCAAACATACCGAATCGTAAACGAGCTTGATGTTTGCTCTCATTTTCCTTCTAGCCAACCTCGAACATACCCATCCTGTGAGCCAATAAGGAAAAACTTGCACGAGTAACAAAAATGTTCAATAAAGTCTCTCGCCATCGCCACCTGCCGTCTTCGTACCATTCCTGGTTGTTGCCATGCAATACTCTGCTATTGATAGCCGGAGGAGAGATGCAACACTTTCTAAACTTTCCAACAAACCCGGATGCTCTTATAAGATTCTGTTTTAGCTCGTGGCTCAAATCGTAACCCTATCAGGAGGGGAAAAACGGAAGGAATGTCCCGAGCGGCAGCAGCAGTGGAAATAAGTCGCAACAAAAACAAAAGCTCCGGTTGGAATTCACATGCTTCGGAAGTTGGTGCTGGCGGGTGAGTGTATTTTTGCGATACCATGCGAGCAACTGGAGAATTTATGGAGAATGAAATTTCAGGTGTTTACGCCCGTAGAAAAAGCAGCTAACAGAAGAATCACGATATTTGCGGAAAGTTTTCCGGTAGCAGCAGCAGCAGTGTGTTTATCCATCCGCTTTCAGCACCTTAAATTCCTGTCAAGGTGTTAAGAAAACATACTTGTTGACCAGTGGTATTTGTACTGCGTTTCTACCGATGTTGGAACAGAAAACAAACGAAGAAATGGGTGCCATGCTATACATGTCATGCCATCAGGTGTTTCTTTTCAAAATGGCAAGATAAAGATTCATCGAATCATTTTTACGTTCGAAAACTAAAACATACTTTAGGTACAGAACCCCTCATTGCATTTGTGCTTCTCTGGTTCTTAAAGTATAGTTAAGTTCTCCACAGAAACAAGTGAAAACAAATAATAAATAATACATTAGCAGTTCTTTAAAAAAATATTATTGCTCAAAGGCAGGTTCCCAAATTAAAGAATCAACTGAAGACTTAAAGTTACCTTAATAAAAAAAAACTTTGAGTTAATTAATCAATGCTGTGATCTTTCTTCAAAACTAAAATTTTTAGTCGCTTCTGGTCTTATATGATATCCTTTATCCACTTGCCACATCTGGAGTGAGTTTTGAAATGAACTATTTTAATTTCTCTTGATTCTCAAAGGCAAAGGCAAAACTACGAAGCAACTTCATGCTGGAGGTGGCTGGGTTCAATTCCCGGTCTGGTCTAGGTCTTTTCGCAGAAGAAAATTTGAGGACACTCTTGGTATGTGGTACGCATTCATATTAAGGCAAAAATGGCACTGCCATAGAAAGCTTTCATTTAACCACAGTGTAAGTGCATTTAGAACACTACGTTGAGAGCAAGCAATAAACTCGTTGTGAAAGCAATAAGGTTAAAATTTTAAGAAAAAAGAAGCAATAAGGGTTTATAGCGGTAGTCTAGTATGGGATATTGTGAACAGTTGACACCCTAAGAAGAAAGCTAATCATATACGATGCAATTTTTTAATTATCATTATTATTTCGGTGTAAGTCGTTCTCAGTCACAATCGTTAGTATCGAATTAGTAGCATTAAATGGATATTTTAGCAAAATTTTTCTCAATATCTATAAGATTAAAGGTGCTATTTTTTTAATATAAAAGAGTATCTTAGAAAGTATGATCTGTCTAGAATTGAGAAGAAAAATTCAATCAGTAAATACCTCGTCCCGAGTTGATGGGAGCAGTTTTGAAAGCACGTATGCATCAAACTGTTCTCGAGACACATTCGTACAAATTCATCCGTACTATATTTTGGACGGATTCTCGTACAGTGTGCAGCTGGATCAATTCGGACCTACATCGCTACAAGCAATTCGTCGCATTTCGGGTTGGTGAAATCCAAGAGCTCGCAAAGGTTGCGGACTGGCGATGGCTGCCTATCAAGTTGAACATAGCAGACGTTTTGACGAAGTGGGGGCAAGGCCCACCATTGCAAAGCGACGGCGTGTGGTTCCAAGGACCAGATTTCCTGTACCAACCAGAGCATCATTGGCCATCAATAGGATCGTCGTATGAAGAAATCAAGGAAGAAGCCCGAGGTGCAGTATTATTCCACGAAGTGTTGGACGTCAAAGCGATTTCTCGTTGGACAAAACTCTTGCGAGTGGTGGCTACCATGGTACGCTTCATCTCAAACTGCCGGCGTAGAAGGCGTGGTGAGCCGATACTGACAATGCGAGCTACGACGAACCAACGTCGTTTGATCGAAGTGACAGCGGCAAATTATTCAACAGTAAAAGTAGCACTCGGCAGGAATAACTCCAGCAGGCAGAAAGCATTCTATGGCGACAGGTGCAGTGGGACAGCTTTCCAGATGAAATGAGCACACTTACAAACAATATGAAGCGCCAGCCACTGGAGAAGATTAAAAAGAGCAGTTTCATATACAAAAGTTCACCGGTGCTGGATAACGAGGGTGTCCTTCGTATGGACGGCAGACTATCGAACTCAGAGGAAAGTTATTTCGACAAAAAGTATCCGATAATATTGTCTCGACCACATGAAATAACGCAGAAGCTGATGCAGCACGACCACGAAAAGTTCGGGCATGCCAATTCGGAGACGGTTTTCAACGAAATTAGGCAGCGGTTCCAGATACCAAAGTTGCGTCGAGCGATTCAAACGGTAGTCAGCAGGTAAGGTAGTGTGGTGTAAGGTACACAAGTGCTGGCCAAGATCTCCGAGGATGGCTCCCCTACCAGTTGAACGAGTTACTCCTTGTCTAAGACCCTTCAGCTCAGTGGGCATCGATTACCTGAGACCGTTACACGTAGTAATCGGTCGGCGTAAAGAGAAGCGTTGGGTTGCGGTATTCACCTGCCTGGTAGTTCGCGCAGTACACCTTGAAGTCGTACACAGTTTGACAAAAGAATCTTGTCAGATGGCCATCACTCGTTTCCATACGAAGTATGGAAAGCCAAGTCATATCTTCTCTGACAATGCTACATTAGGGTGGGGCTTATTTGAAAAAAATAATCGGGCACATGTTTTCCCATGTGGTAAATGATCTTTAGGGTCCATCAGATGACATACTAAAATTTCAGATTTTTTCGTTAAGGTTTAGAGGTGCCGAAATGGGCCTAAGTGCTAAATGTCAAGCGGTATCAAATATCGACCAAAATAGATGCATCTATAAGTAAACACGTCATTTTGTGACCCTAAAGGGCCCTAAATTTTGTCGGTTTTGCGGTATCTCTGAACGCTTTTGAGATATAAGCCTCAACAATGAATGTGTGTTTGCACTTACGCCAACATATTTGAACTATCGCAAGCAACATCTTTGCTGTACGTTTATAATGACAAAATTATATACTGAAAAAAGGCAAGAAAGGCAGAGAAAGAGAGCGAAAAAATGAGGGAGATTTAGAGAGAGAGAGAGAGAGAGAAACAGAAAGAGAGAATGATCTTATAATTGAGAGTACACATGGATTTGGAAAATATTTAAACGTATTTATATAATGATTGATATTGGGGACTCATAAAATTACATGTCATGTCGAATACTGATTAACAATGGTACCTTTCTTCAAATTAGCAAAGTTTAGCAAAATGACGTGTTTACTAATAGATGCATCTGTTTTGGTCGATATTTGCTACCGCTCGACATTTAGCACTTAGGCCCATTTCGGCACCTCTAAACCTTAACGAAAAAATCTGAAATTTTAGTATGTCATCAATGCTACATGAACAAATAATGAGATGGCGAGGATGGAGAGCATCAACCAGCAATGTGCTGAAAACTTGATTAGTTCCACTACCACTTGGCACTTCAATCCACCCGGAACGCCATGGGTGGAATCTGTAGCGAATGGTACGATCGGTGAAGGAAACAATGCGAGCCCTGTACGATGGCAGGAAACTGACCGACGAGCGGCCGACATGATTAACATGCGTTCGCTGACATACCTGCCTCAGGATTCGGATGAAACGGAAGCATTAACTACAAATCATTTCCTTGGAGGAATTGTGACTGGCGCCGATAGGAAGGTAGATTGCGGCTCAACGGACATCGCTGAAGCACTCCGTAACATGTATAAGCGTTCACAGTATCTTGCCGACAGAATGTGGGAAAGATGGATCAAGGAGTATTTGCCAACGATCAACAAACGGTCGATGTGGTTTGACAAACAGAATCCACTAAAAGAGGGTGACTTGGTGTTCGTTGTCGACGGAAAGAACCATAAATGCTGGAGACGCGGTATCGTGGAGGCAGTATCCAAGGGTTCAGATGGACGAGTTCGACAGGTAGACGTAAGAACGGCGGACGGAAAAGTTCAAAGACGTGGTGTAAGCGGTGTTGGAGATTCTGTAAATCCGGAACACCAAAGAATACCGGATGTTACGGGCTGGGGTGTTGCAACACCGCAAGGTATCTGGTAACACTGCGTGAGGACTAGAGGACTAGACCAGAGTGCCTCCGTTAAAGCGAAGAGAGGGAAAGAAAGAGAGAGAGCTAATGTAAGAAGTAAACAAGTAGTAGTAGCAGCAGCAGTATAGAATTAGAGTGAAGATAGGTGCCGGCGTCGGTGGTGTAGTGGTAAGCGTGACTGCCACTTTGTTGCACCCCATTGAGTCTGGGTTCAATCCCAGTCGACGTCGGTGGTTTTTCTGAGGCGAAAAAATCTGGTCACGTCTTCCTTCGGAAGGGAAGTAAAGCCGTTGGTCCCGGTTCATAGTCATGAGTCGTTAGATAGGGTCCAGGTGGTGGAGTCGTCTCCCTGGCGTCGGTGATTGTCACCTTGTGAGGAAATAGGCCGACAGTAAATAAATATATATATATATTAAAAAAGAGTGAAGATAGGTTTAGTCGCCATTGTAAATCATCTCGATCAGTTCAGATAAAACGTAACCAAGTTTGTAATTGAAGTTTATCGATAATTGTTTTCGGTTGTAGCACGAACTTCAATTCAATTGTTCAAGCATTTCCATAGGAGCATTCCATTCTCGAGGAGAATCCTGTAAGTAGAAGAGATTAGTTTGATAATTAAACATTTGAATCCAAAGCATACCATCGTATACTTACCTACAGCAAAGGCGAATCGTTGTGTTCCTGACAAGGAAGCATTCAGCCAAAAATAACTTTTCTGGTATATTCTAAACTTTAAGTAGTTGACATCCTTTTGCTAATTTTCGATTGCTGACTGATTCTTACTAGCAGTAGCAAGTAAACCGGATGAACAGTCCAAAAAAAACCGAAAGCTAGGGTAGTTGGACTAAGCTTAAGTTAGGAGGCAAGTGTAGCGTTGCCAACCGATAAACTCATCCACAGGTGTGAGAAAGAGAAAAGGAAGACTATAGTGGGAGTGAAACCACTTTATTGTAAGCAGAACTCTAAGTAATATTACTCGATTTAATTGTGAACTAATGGAAATAAACATTTACAGTTTGAGCATCGCTAACAAAATAGATAGCTGCTACAAAAATAGGTTCCGTTCCGGAACACACATAAAGACTGTATTCGATGAAATTTGGACACAGGAAATTGTTCGTAACTTTTAAGCGTGTGGGTAAAAAATATTGAAATTTTAACTGAATGTACATATTTCATTGTGTTGTGTCAATTATGTAGTTTCGTGAAAATCGGTCGAGTGATTTCAGTGATGGCTTCGAATGAAGAAATAGTGCGCCAACAAATTTTGGGCACTCACTTCGAAAACCCAAACGCTTCTCATCGATGGATCGGAAAACAGCTCGGAATCGTATATTAAACCGTATCTCATGTGATCAAAAGGTTCAAGGACCGTAAGACAACCAAGCGGAAAAATGGTAGTGGCAAAAAACGTGGCACATCAAATCCGGAGAAAGCCAGGATGGTATTGAACCAATTTAAGCGTTATCCCAACATTTCGATCAGGGATGTTGCGAAAAAGGCGAAAGTTTCAGTTTGTTTGGTGCAGAAAACAATGAAACGTTCTGGATTACATGTGTACAAGGTCCAGAAGGCACCGAACCGGAGCGATAAACAGAACTCGGTGGCCAAAACGCGTGCAAGAAAACTGTACAGGGAGTGGCTCACAAAACCGTTCTGCATTGTGATGGACGATGAGACCTACATTAAAGCCGACACCAAAAAATGCCAGGACAGGAACACTACATGGCCACCTCTAAGTTGGCCGTTCCGGAGAGTGTACGGAAGAAGAAACTGTCGAAATTCGCCAAAAAATTCCATGTCTGGCAAGCGATCTGCGGATGCAAAATGATTCAGCCCTTCATCACCTCTGGGACCGACAACGGACAAATCTAGAAGGACGAATGCCTCCAAAAACGACTTTTGCCCTTCTTGAGATATCACGATGGCCCGACACTGTTTTGGCCAGATTTGGCATCTTGCCACTATGCCCGGCCTGTCTGAGACTGGTACAAAGATAATAATGTAGTTTTTATACCAAAAGACGTCAACCCTCCAAACACCCCGGAACTTCGCCCAATTGAAAAATTTTGGGCAATCATAAAGGCAAAGCTCGTTAAAACTCCAAAACTGATAGAAAAAGAACTTGAACTAAAGAAAGTGTGGTTAAAAGTAAGTAAGCAAGTCGGTCCTATCATTGCCCAAAATTTGATGAAAGGGGTCAAGGCAAAGGTGTAGGCATTTGGGTTGGGAGAAGAGGTTCAATAAACCAATGATGTCAAAACTTAACCATTAAGTAGTACTTTATTTCCAGAAAGTTTGAAAAGAATCGGGCTCAAGGAAAATTTTTGGTGACCTATTTTGTGTGTCCAAATTTCCTCGAATAACGGGTGTCCACTAAATAATGAGAACGAAAAGAATGGGTCAGGAAAAAAATACCAGTGAAGTTTTGTTCAAACTGATTTATTTTATTAAAAGGGTCAACTTAAATCTTCAAACTAAGTTTAGTGAATATTGTCATATGGTCCGTGGTCCGCCGTGCGGCGCAGCTTAGTCGTTATGCTGGAACATGACCGTTGGACGGCAGCCACATTGATTTTTCGGATGCAGCTTTTGATCCTGTTGGTAAGTTGCTTGGTGTTCTTGGCCTTCCAATTATCCTTGTATACCATGGAGCTCAAAAGACCGAAGAAATCCTCGATAGGACGGCACTGTGGCAAATTTGTCGGATTCCGGTCTTTTGGGACATATGGTATATTTTGGCTCTCCAAAAACGTTAGAGTTTTTTTTGCGTAGTGCGATGATGCCTTGTCCGGCCAAAACACGTATTTGCCATCCGAGTGATGTTGTTTAAGAAATGGGATGAGTATTTTCTGCAAACACTCTCTTTGGTACACCTCCTGGTTGATGGCCAAACCGCTTGGTTTGAACCACGGCTTCGAAATACCCTTATCGGATATTACGATGTATAACATAACCTTCGATTCAAATTTGTGCTTGAACTTATACATTACTTTTGGAGGAGTAGTAGATTTGTCCTTAGTGTAGAATCGGTCGTTTCCCGGTATCTGAGACTTCGAAAGAGGAAAGTAGCTTTCGTCATCCAGAACGAAAGATTTTCCGCCGTAATTCCGAGTCATCCAGCGGCATTGGGATTTCACGGTTTGAATCTGCTCATCTGTGCACTCTGGGGATCTGGTTTTCTTTCTACACACTATTCCTTCTTTCATTAGCGTCTTGCAGATGAGTGACTTCGAACAATGGAACTTTCGGGCTGCTTCCCGTTGACTTACCGAATTCTTGTTGTTGAACATGCTGCGCAGCGAGCGGAGCGATTTCTCATTCATTATTTTCGCTGGACGGCCGCAACCTTTCTTCCGGGTTACTCTCATGCATGCCAGGATACGGTATACGGTGGATACCGGAACTTTTTCACGACAAAAATGGTCCACCGTGTATTTTTTTTCCACGATCTTCGTTCGTTTGAAAGAATTGTACAACGCGCGCGCGCAGTTCTTCCTGTTTCGACGGCATGCTGAACACGACTGAACATGTTAGAGTGAAATAAGAGTGTATGAAAATTTTCTGGAGAGTGCAACGATTCATTCATCTAAAGTGACATTTCTATGCGGCCGTTTTTGTTCTGATGGAAAAGTATTGAAATCATTCTCATTTTTTAGTGGACACCCGTTACAGTCTTTAGCCAGAAATTTATATACCAGAAGGATTGCAAACCTTTTTTACGTCTGCTATAGTGTTGTACGACAGGTATAGATTTCGTACGTCATGCATTGTGCCTTGCTGAAATCATTTTGACATTTGAAGTCGATTGCCTTATCGGGAGACATAAGTACAGCGACATCATGACTGGTTTCAGACATAAATGAGTCTGCAAGATCTAATTCTGGATTTTTGGCATTTTTTCAAAAACCTTTACATCATTACGACGACATTCTGCCTAATGCTTCGGTGGTAAATTTTGATTTTATTTTCCGCAGGCTGTTCTGCTGAGTTCTTCTACAGCTATGTGCCGGTTTATTAACCACGTAGACTCATTTTTGAAAATCGCTGACCCTCAAACCTCCCTCCTTGTATATTTTTCTCCATACAATTTTTTGAAATTTTGTATGGAACGTAGACTTTGGTCAAACCCTCTTCCCCCGAGAAAAGTCTACGTGGTTTATGAATAGCCCCTTTTGGAGAATGATTTTAGTTTTCTTTTTTGATAAGTTTTGAAGAATTTACTGCGAAAGTCACATTTACGCTCATTACTCTGATTTGCAGCAGCTACCTATCTAATTCATCATGTGATCTCATCAGCAAGTTTTAACTAGTGTAACTGTGTTTCTTTCCGAACACTACGAAACAGCACTACTAACTGAAAACGGTTGAGCTGCTATGATAAAACAGCAAAGAATCCAATAGCAAAATTACTTATCAATAATATCGGAAGTAAAGACTTTCATCAGGACAGTTTTCCTTAGATAATTTAGGGTGTCCCTAAAAAAACTTTATTTTGCTCTAACTTTTTTATTTCAAGTTTGCCAACAATGTTGCTTTAATATGATTTTTATAGCTTGCAAAGATAAAAGGTTGGACGTATAAATCAAGCCGATATCTCTTACCGTGAGCGAGTGATTAACGGTTTTCTTATAAAATTACGCCGTTTTCAAATGTGTTTTACTCAATTGAAAAAAAAACAACCTATCTCCAGCTCTCAGATATGATATACAATAATAAAAACATTCTCAATTGCTGTAAAGAAATATTTTTTTCTGGTTTGTCCCAACTTGAAAAATCAACATTTGATAAAGGCCTATTTTGTTTACAAAAAACATAATAACTTTTGTTTGACATACGATAGAAACAATTTCAGCACACCAAAAGTTGTAATTGTTCTAGAATCAATAGGAAGACAACTTTGCTGAAAAATTTGAAATAAAAAAGTTACAGCAAAAAAACTATTTTTTTAGGGATACCCTCAGCTACGTAGGAAATAATGCTCTAATGCGGTCATATCAAAAGGTACAGAAAAATTCATTTAATCAAAGTTGCTTTAAATTATTCAATCTATAATTTTTCCGAAAAATGGATGCCTTTATTTCTGCAAATAAAAAAGTTAGATTTTCGATTTCTCTGGAAATAAGGACCACCCTAGTTTTCATACACACCAAAAGAAGCGACTTGTTATTTGAAACAAGTTTGTAGAAGACAACTGTGCTACAAAACTTCAAACTTAGGCTGAAAATATATAATTTATGAACAAAATGCATGTTTACGAAACGAGTAAAAGCTAATTGACAAAAATAAATTTTCAGTGCAGTCATTAGTGAAAAAGCTACATAATAAAATCACTATACATCGTTAGAGTTCCATTGCTAAGCAATCGCTGAACACTAATTAAAATATACTTGAGGTTGAAAATAGCTTACAGGAAGTTTTATGAACGAACTTATCATCGGAAGTTGATTTAACATTAAACACGTTCAATAAATACCATTTAGTTGAGTGGAAATCTATGGAATTACACGCGCTTCGTACTCGGTAATCATCACTGAACGCAGTGATGCCCCTTGAACCACACGACTACTTACATTTCCCTACATATATCCCAACACTTTTTCGCTGGAAACGTATCCTGCAATGAAAATCATAAATGCTGCAAACAAAAGCTAATTTATTTCATAAAATGTTTCTTCGCCAAGAAATCCTCGGTTCCAGGCAAGCGTTGAAAGCATGGTAATAAGCAGCGCATCCCGGAGTTTATAAACACATATAGCGCAATGCTCTCATTAAAATGCGAATGAATTGCTGAAGATAGAACGACAACGAACGGTGGGGGCGTACATTTATGACAGTGTGTGCAGCTAAAGCAAAACGGGTGTGATTCATAAACGGGTTATCTGCGGTGGCACTTATGGCGAATGCGAGAAACGAGCAGATCATGGCCTCCGGGTAAGAGATTTAAGGTTTCTGCAGCAATGAAGCAAACCGGAATTGCAGCTCTGAACTGTAGCTCCCTACCACAAGGCGCATAGTGTTCATAGTAGACATGGAACTGACGCTCCATGCCAGACAATTTTCGGAGATAAGAAATGAGAAATTTTCATAATTTATTATGTGATTATGCATTACGCATCGGTTCTTTTCTAATTTGCCAGCGGTACACTCTCGGTGCCATTTGCAAAAACTTCAAATATGCTCACTGTTTCGCATGTGAAATTATGCTTCCACGATAGTGAACTGAAATGGGGTGCTGTGTGGCGGGCTGCTACCGGCAGGCAGGCACATCTGGCGACGGTTTATGATGTGCAATCATAGAATGATTCTCGGTACAAGGGGGTGAGAAACTTTTGAAAATTTGAACTTTTAGGACTTGTTGGAATTTGAAACACATTTTATCAAGTGTCTCAGAGATGAGGAGTTTTATTAAGTTTAGCTGATAATTATCAAATAACACAAGATAGTCGGCAAAAACAGATACCGGATAGTGTTGTCAAGCGCTTTGAAATCCAATCCCTGAACTCTGCCAAAAGCACTTGAAATGGAATTTTCAAATTTCAACTCCGCGAGCTTCGATCACATAAATTCAATCCAGCGTGAAATGACATTCCATTACACGCTGACGACACGGGACCGTAGAAATAACACGCAATCACCGATCCTTTTGTGTGATGCGGCCACAGTTACACATTCAGCAATGGAATCACAACGGAGTACGAATGACGACAACGGCGACGACGATGGATGGAAGGATAGATGCAACCTGTTTCTACTTCTACCTCTACCAAAACGGGAGTATCGAATGGGTGAGAATCAGGTTGAATCCTATTATTCAGCAGCATTCTTCTTTTTTTTTCTTTGCTGTGCACTGGCAGAAAGTGAAAGATCGGGAGTTTGGAGCATAAAAAATGACGAACAAACACGGTTCGTTGATTTTCTCCTATTCTTTGTGAGGTTTTCTAGCTCCCTAGGACCGTGGCGTCAAACAGAGTAGTAAATAGAATAAATAACTGATCAGAATGGGAAGAAACCTTCTCGGTTTGTACTGCATTCTTTAGTTAAATAATATGTTTTAATCATTTTTTTAAACTACTATTCTTCGGTTACCAGTTGCAATTAAACTAGGATTTTAAACTTAAATTTGATATGAGCACATTGGTGGTTCACCGGAATTGGCGAGATCCTTTATGTGTTTTACGCCCTTGTTACATCATTGTACAGCTTTTGGTGGCAAGTGTGTGGTATTGAGATGGTAGAAAATGTATCAGCGCAAACACTAACTGGAATAAATGCAATACACGCTTCAGCAGACTGAATTTCAAATGAACAATAGTCTGTTTGAGAAACGGTAAGCTAATATACTGTTTTTTTTAAACGAGTTATGCAAATGTAGTCGGTTGAACAAAGAATTTCTAAAATGTTTTATAAAAACCCGCAACCCGAACTCCAAATGTGGCCAATATGACTGGATACATATTTTCATCAGAAATATCAGAAAGTTTCAGGAATACTTTAAATGTCATATTTTTCAGTTAAAAAAATGAAGTATTGTTCATCGATGTGATTAAAATATTGTCATTAATAGTGCTTAGCGGCCTATGCATGTTAGCTATATAAAAGGGAAACTACATAAATATTAGAAATTTCATATAATCAGTCCATCGAATGAATTTTTAGACAATCCTAAGCGTCAATTTTGATTATCGATATGGATTCAAGATGCTTAATAAGTACATGTTCGTTGAAAATTGTTTAGTTATAGTAAATGGAGACTTTGTGTAATTTTCGAATATACTCGTTGCAGATCAAAACCAGACTACTCGAGCCAACGATCCTGCTCTAATTCTATTGAGTCGCATAGTGTGGCTAGTCCACTGTATGTGCTCTACTACGCACGAGATGTGACACAATAGAATGCAAGCGGCAACAATTGGGGTGAGTGGTCTTGTACCGTTTTGAACTGCAACGAGTATATTTTCATGTCACAATTATGTGCTCTCAGGTATGGATTTGATCAAAGCTCCATGAAGGAGTGTCCAATCATAATGAAATTTTGACTTTTTGTTTGAGGGTTGTATAACTTTGATTTGGCGCCAACAAAACTGAAATCGAAACACAAATAGCTCAGTATGTAATCGGAGACTAAACTGTTTTATTGCTATTACAATACGCCGTAAAGTAGTAGTTCATTTCTTTGTAATGAAATGTCTGAATGAAAAAAAAAAATAGCTTTCTATGGGGGTGTTGTAGCTTTCATTTGCCGTCAACAGAACTGAAATCGGTTCACAAATGGCTGAGAAACCGATGTGACATTATTTGTAACGCACACTCGCACATACACACACATATCCCACACACATACATACACACAGGTATGTGCTCAGTTCCTCGGGCTGAGTCGAATGGTATATGACACTCGGCCCTCTGGTCCTCGGATAAAAAGTCGAGTTTTTCAAGCGATCATAATACCCTTCCTTTGGTGTAAGAAGGGTAAAAGAGAGTGCTGCAGGGTGATGTACTTTCTCAATTGCATACAAAAGTTTTAGTATAAATGGCATTCGACGTCCTACGATTTGTCAACTATGAATTATATTAGCGTAGATTCCTGAAGTAGTAACATGTCTCTTCGGGTGCGAAATTCAATTGACTGTTCATTCTGCTTGCACGATACTATACGATTGGATTATATTATTTATTATATATTTACTTATATTTCTTATCTTACGACATCTGTTTTTATAATGAAAAAAAAAAAAACGCGACACTAAAACAATATACGATTTGGGCAATAAAAAAAACTCCATGCATCTCCTCTATGAAATGCTATGTACAAATCAACATTAGCTAGTCTACTCGGTAAAGAATTCCAGTGAGCTTTACCTCGTACAAAAACAGAGTTCCCGTACTTTGACGTTCGATTTCTTTTTTTTTTAATAATCATTTATTTGTACAGGCTCAATCGAATTAACTTTACAGAGCCAAATTTTCATACTTTTATACATCATTTATCTTAAAACTAAAGTTAGGAGGATAGAGCCGATTACTCGCGGCCGTCTCGAGGTTAATAGGAATTACAAATTGCGGATGGGAAAGAGGGTGGGAATTTAAAGTATGGTTTACATAACACATTAAATTTAAATTCTAAATTATTGAAACACTTATAACTATACAATTTATGGTTTTCTTTTGACTTGAACATTTTTTGAACAAGAAAAAAAACACACATACATACACAGATAAAAAAAAACTTAAAGTAAACATACAGGTTAAACTAACTACAATCTAAGGCTAATGTTAGTCAAAAACACATAAATGAGTTTCATGGCGTTCGATTTATGGGCAAAATAAGTTTTATGGACCGACTACCTTCCATCGTTTGCAATTTTTTTTATGTTGATTAGAGGGGGCATCCTATTAAATGATGTTGCAAATGAGAAACATTTGGAAACCCTTTATTAGCTAAACACATAACGCACACATGCATTTATTATAATCTTTAATGTATTAAATGTAAGAACGGATATATCATCAAGAATAACATAGCATGTCAAAAACTAAGGAAGGATCAGACTTTATCTTTCTATCTATACTGAGAAATGATGCAGTTATGTTAATAACAAATATTTTTCCCATCCGAAGTTGGATTGGATGCGAATACTGAAAATGAAGCAAATTTTTTTTTTCAGCGAATTCAACAAAATCACTTTAAATGAGTAATGGTGGTTTTAACGAATTTCTGAACCATTTAGCTTATGTTTTTCTAAAATGCATGGTTGGCAATTTATTGATTGACAAATCTAAGACCATCTTCAGATCCTCATAAATTTTCTAAGACATCTAAACACTAGCACAATCGAAGAATAATTGGACATAACCAGCAGAAAGATGAGTTTTGCACTTTTGTATTATTGCAGGGAGGTAATTCATGTTCAAAGAAAATTATTGTATGTATGTATGTATGGTAGCCACCATCCCCTCTAGCCCTTGGCTTGGATGCAGCTCCACTTAACAGCAAGATCAAATTGGGCCACCGATCTGAATTCGCACTATCGCTGTATGAAGGGCCAAAAACGGAGGGTGGACCCGTAAGCAGAGACACTTACACGAAATCCACGGAAATTAAGAATCTCCTTCCAACGATATGATCCAACAAATCGAATAACACAATTCGCAATACTCATTAAGCTTTCTACAGGATGGCTTGTTAAGAAGGGCGCGTCACTCTCCCTGAAACTGTTGGAGTAGAACTCGCAGCACCACACTCGAATCGGTAGGATAAGAAATGATACTGTTTGTTCCCTCCTAGACTCAGGCAGTCAATCAAACCATCGTCCAGTTTCAGCTTGAATGATACCCTGGTGCTCCCTCCCAACCCAGTATTTATTATATTTATATAAATATAGATGTAATGTAATAATAATATGTTATATATGATTATATAGTAGAGCAAAAATTATATAAGGATATTTAGTTAAATTATGTAATAGTTGGAGTTCACGAGCCTATGATAACCATGTTAAGCTAAATTAATTAACCTGCTGAAATAATAATATTAAGGCAGTAATAATAATATGCAGCTTCGTACCACTTTGTATCACTGATGGGTGACTGTATCTCTGGAATGTGAAGGTCATCTTGTTATTCATTGAGGTATAAATATCAATAAAGCATTCAATTGTATATAAAACCATAATATTATATTATTACGTATTTAATCATGACATATAGATATATAACCTTCTGGAATGAAGAGCATTTATTAATTTTGATTATTATTTGATATAATTTAATAAAATAATTATACCGGCCGGATCACCAAACTGAAGCAATTAAAATTTTATTAATTATTTTATTACTTCTTCCATAATATTATATGTATGATATGCAATTAATAATGATGAACAGCTGTGTTCCTCTGAACCGCTCAAATAGTAGTTGATGATCGTGTACTGAAATGTTAAGGTCATATTACGCCATTTAATGGAAAATATAATGAAGGAATTAAAGGTTGAGCGGTCGAGAGAGTCGTCAACATTTCTATTAATGAAAATATGCTAGAGCTTGTAAAAAACATGCATCATATAATAACACATACTAGTATCTACACATCTATATATACATCCATTGCTACTTTCGAAGGCCACTCCGACGGTGCTAGATACAGCTGAAAATTGATCCCCATTCTTACTGCTGCTTCTACCAGAAGATGATCATCCTATAACCGCAAGACCTCCTCTCCTAAACTGTATGGTACCTGAGAGAAATTTACCTTTCTGGCGTAATACATGTAATGAAATATACAGAATTAGGCTATGAATAAACAATGTCCTATAAGATAAAATATATAGTGAGGGTATATTGTAATATGAATTGAAAATTACATGTGTGCCGACTGCTGTTTTGTTGCAATTGTAGACAAACTTGCGCATCCATTATGAACCAGAAAATTTAGGCAATGTATGACCGCCATGAAAAAAAAGAATTTTAAATTTTAAATTATTTTGTAATACCTGACGACCTGGAAGACCTGAAAGATATGAGAATGGAAAAATTATGATATGATGTACCGGTCGCACCCCCTCACTTCGCTATTGTCGGATTGACAACATTGCCCAGGCTACGCCAACCGGCGTCTCCATGTTTCAGCTGGCAGTCTTTTGTGATCATATGACTCGTGGAGGCGTGAGGTAGAACTTGTGAGGACCAGAGGTCGGTCGCACCCTCCTGCCAAGTTGTCAACTCACCATTTGAAGCCCTCATGTTCGAAAGATTATTGGCCTTAAAATAGAGCCCTGGGTAACACAGATGATACGGAAAGAAATCTAGACAGAATTCCATCATTTAATATAGCCTGTGTTCAAATTTGATCTCAGTTTATGACATAAAATTTCATGCGACACAGTGTCAAAAGCTTTTGAAAATTCAGGACGGCTTCTATCGAGTGCTAGACCATCATTGTCAATTATCGTGAGGATAGCCGTTTTGGTACTGTGTTTCGTACGATAACCGATCTGGAACTGAATTAATAGATTGTGTCTGTTTATGTTATCGTAAATTTTCAGTTTATAATTTAAGATTTGCGCAGGTAACATATCGACTCCAAGGGCGTTTTGATCAATTTAGGACATAGCATCAATAACATCAAATGGAATAAACCCGTCGCAATAAATAGAATTATGATTTAGTTCGTTTAAATCCATGGACTCAGGGAATATAACTTAAAGAAAAATTATTACTGAAGAGCAGTTTATCTTATAAGCAGTAAAAATATTCGCTGTTTCAGGCATTGTTTGACTAATTCCTAGCGTTTTAAGATTTTTCCACAGACAATATAATTTTGCTTTGCATTACCTCTAATTAATGTAGAAGGAGATGTTCGCTCATCACCATGAGGCACCAAGAGTGCACATTATTGTTTTTTGCTAGAATGATAGATATGAAGAGAAAGTATCGAAAGCTCCGTCGGTACAACCTACAATCTTTACCTGTTAGGCAAAGATTTACGTCCATGGTTCGACTACCACTGGACACATGCCCTATCGCTCAACTTTCCAAAACATATGTTTGATTTCCTACCTGCCGTGCACTGACGGAACTTTCAATACTTGCTCTGCATATCTATCATTCTAGTAAAAAACATTAATGTGCACTCTTGGTGCCTCATGGTGATGAGTGAACATCTACTTCTACATCATACTTGTTACTCCACGCACGGAGAATATATAACATAACAATTAAAGTATCTCTAATTAATGCTGGGAGATTATTTATCATTTGGTTAGCGGATTCTGCAACATTTTATTGTGCAGTGTAACATAGGAGTAACGATTTTAGTGCTGTATTACACAGATAAAAATAATTAATTTTAACAAGCGCGTAAAATTTCCCCTCGTGTAATTCCAAGCCAAAGGAGCGTAAACAACGATATTGTTTGCAATCTTTCATACAACAGGCTTGATTCAGGCGTTATCTGGCTTAAATTTACATGAAATATCCCATTATGTTCTGCCAAGTCTAGCATTCCCTTTATGTGCATTAGATAACGCAGAAAATTCAGTGTTTCTTTTTATGTGTGTATAGGTGCCATGTACAGCAGCAGTCTGCTTCAAGCATCGGCTGTGAAAGGTTGTATCAATGCTAGATTGAGATTGGGTAATAAGGTAATTAGATTTGACCCATAGTATTGGTTCACCATACTTGCCATGCCACCACAAGTAAACCACTACCCCATTTAGTGAGCGGCTGAAACTGAATTCTTATGGTTGGTATAAATCAATCCAAATTGGCTTTCAAGCTTCACAAATCCATCACAATTTGAGAGTGGCCCCAGCAGCATTCCTACTTTGCGCACGTACCGAAAATCCGGATTTTTCTCATCGTACCATCAGCAGGAAGCTGGAAGTGGTACATTCTACGGTGTCTAGTGTATTAAATCGGTACCACGAACGTTTGAGCATCGATCGGAAAGAAAATAGGATTAAGGATCACAAGCGGGTGTTCAAGCTTTCAAGAGGAATCCCAACAATTCAGTTCGAGATGTGGCGAAGAAACTGAATCTAACCAAAACTTTCACGCAAGATGCGTGAAAACGTGAAAGACTACACACGTACAAAGTCCAAAAGGCTCCTTATCGCGATGAACGGCAGAATACGGTAGGTAAAACACGTGCACGGAAGCTCAACACCCAGATGTTAACGAAACCACATTGCCTCGTTATGATGAGACGTATGTAAAAGCAGACTTCCGGTAGCTTCCAGGGTTCCAGTTTTTCACTGCTCATCATAAATTCGATGTCCCTGAGGACGTTAGAAAGTAGAAGATGTCAAAGTTTGCCAAAAAATATATGATTTGGCAAGCAATTTGCTCGTGTGGAAAGCGGAGCACTCCATTCGTGGCAACTGGAACGGTCATTTGGCAAGTGTACCTAAAAGAATGCCTCCAAAAGCGTCTACTTCCTCTTCTGAGGTAACACGATGGTCCTGCGGTTTTTTTGCCGGATTTAGCCTCGTGCCATTACTCGAAAGAGGTTTTGGAGTGGTACAAGGTTAAGGAGGCCAATTTAATGCCGAAGCATCTCAACCCCCCGTACGCACCGGAACTGCGGCCAATTGAAAAGTACTGGGCCATCATGGAGCAGGCACTTCGGAATCATCCTGAGGAAGTTAACTCGGAAGAAGATATGAAGAAAAAATGGATTGCCACACAAAAAAAAGTTGGTCCAAATGTTGTACAGGGCCTCATGAGTAGTGTAAAGAAGAAGGTTCGTGCATTTGGATATGGAATTGAAATTGAATTAAAAAAACATGGGAAAACATTCATAAGATGTTCTTTTTTACTCTCTGAATATCGCATTGTTTTCTGCTTAATCTAGCATTCTCTTTATTTAATATTTCTTTTTATCTGTGTGAAGTATAGTTGACCGATCTGATGAAGTATTGCAAATCCATTTAAATGATTACTTTTCTACTCCTGGATTTTCTTATGTTAAAATAAGTAACTATGTCCCTTATCACATTGGCGCTGATTTAAACAATGATGAACTGGTTTAAAGGGATTTAAATTGTTCCATTTCTCACACGTTGAAATAGTCGAGTGGAACGAAGACCAATCTAGTAAGCTTAGAGTTTATGGTTCAAACCTAGTTTATGAATACCATGAATGGTTTATGAACATTGTCGAACTTAAACTATGTTGAATTTGGCTCCACCTTTTGTGCAATTTCAATTCCTAAGTAGTATCCTAAATAGTTGTTTATCGCCGGTAGCAAAAATGCATACAGTTTAACATTTTGTGTTACTTGCCCCGCGAGAGGTCTTTCAAGTAGAATTTTGGCTAAAGAAGAAGATGTGAGCATCGAAACAATTCAAACCTCATTACGGAAGTATCGGAAACAGTGAGTTTCCGTAGTCCTGCTGATCTTAGAATTGATAGGAATGTAAGGAACTATTTCAAAAGACATCCTCCAGCATCAGTACGAGATGTGGTGAAAAACCTAAGTACTTCAGCGACTAAAGTTATGCGTGACAGAATTTTCATGAACTTTGTCGATCAAGTTTCTTCTGTTTGATTGTTTCGGAAGTATTCAGTTAAACTCCATACATACATTTTCAAATATTTTACTTCTAAATAAAAACGGAGGGTACTCGCAGCATGATAGTAAGTGTTATGAAAGGTTAGTTAAATGATTAATTACCAAATAAACAACTTGCATTTATGGAAAGCTGAACAAGCAGTTTTTTTTTTTTAGCATTAGAAGCTATTAAATGGTTGAATAAGCTATTCGATGGCTACTTGCATCTTTAGAAAATACCACCGTGATTGATTTCTATACCATGCTTCGCAATAAGCTTACTGCTTGCTCTCAACTCAGTGTTCTACTAAATGCACTTCCACAGTTTTAAATCAAGAGCTTTCGACGCCATTTTTGCATCATTATGATTTGTGGCAAGTACCCTATGCCCATGGAGTCGAGAAATTTTCCCTAACGAAAAATTCCTAGACCAGACCGGGAATCGAACTCAGCCACCTCCAGCATGGAGTTGCTTTGAAGCCGTGCCTTTACCGACTGAGCCGTGAACTGCAATCATGAGTTTGCGAATACACCGTAAATACAACCACGCAATCCTGAACTAAAAAAATCACGAAAACATTCATTCAAAAACGAACAGCACTGGGAACAGTTTTCGTTTCCGAGTAACATTATTCCGCTGGAATCTCATCTCAGAACAACGCTCTGCTATGCTACGTCTCAGGACGCGATGAATAGAATATCGACAAAACAGAAAAATCTTCTTCTTCATTCAAACAGCGACATGGAAATGTTACGCTATCAATGCGAGAAATATAATCAAACAAGCTAAGAGATCAAGTTTATAGAAAATCAGCACATTTTTCATGCCACAACACCACCCACTGGAAGAATTCCTACCTCTTCGGTTGCCGAAATTGCTGTTGAAAGTTCAATTTCTCAATGAAATGAGCTCCCCCATATTTCGCAGCTATTCCCCTTCATGGATTTTGCTTTTGAAAGATATGATACTTGACAAGCGATAAACTGTGAAGAAACTGTTTCGAATTTCCAGCGGAATTATTCATCGTTCCTATTGTCAACGACAGCCTCTCATGGGAACGGTAAATGCCGGTCTTCAAGAAGGTAAAACCGACACAGAATGAAAAAAAAAACGCCCGTCCCAGGTGGAGGCAGAAATTAATTCGTTTCGAAACATGAGAATATCCATTAATTTCGTTCTAACTCATGTTGCTGAAAGAGGCACCCGCTCATGCAAATGCCCGCCAAATATCTCACACCCACTACAAAGCAGCTTACCGATAATAGCTAAAGCATGCCTCCGCTGTGTTCACCATTCACGAACGAGCGACATTATCTAAATATAAACAACGGGAAGTAAATTAGGAAAATTAATTATTTATTGCCACCCGCTATTCTCCCGTAGTACTCAAATACCGTGCGTCTCCATTAGATCTGCCATACTCGTCGGGTTTAACTGTTTGTAGGCTGAAGCAGGGCCATCTCCTAACTTCTCAACTTGATCAATGGCTGCGCTCGCTGCAAACAAAGTAGCAGACGATGGAAATCATCGAGGGAAATTAGATTACAAAGCAGTAGCAATATCGGAATCCTAACAAACGCGTGAGAGTCGAATTTTCCGAGCACATAAACATACAAACTCACACACACAGGCGCGACAAACAAGCAGATGTGTCAAGTTTTGTAATTTATTATTCATTCGAACAGATAATGTTATGCGTGGCTCCCAAAGTATATGAGTGCGCAATCAGGCACGGGGAGAAAATTGCGCTTCGCAGATACACTTGGTATGATTGGGGAAATGATTTTCCGTATGGCAACTTCATTATGGGTGGAAAATATCAAATTGTAACTAAAATTTATCCAAGCCGACAAAACAAAACATGACTCATGAAATCGCAAGACGGTCCAGTTGCGTTTTTCGGCATAGCTGATTTTTGAACTGAAGTTTTGTGAATGATAGTTTATCATTTATAATTAAAAAAAATCCCAAAAAGGTTTGAAAACATATCATAACTGGTTTTCCAAACATGTCAAAAGCAATGGTACGATGCAAACTTAGAAATTTGGTTCGGCTTATTGATTTGTACTATTGGAAAGATTTGCTATGAGTGACACCATTCACCAAGATGTCGTCTCAGTAGACTGTTCTTCAGAGTGTTCTGAAAACTGACATAACAAATGCTTTTATTTAACATTGAAAAAATAAATCAAGAGTGAGATAAGTCCAGATAATAAGTCATACAAACATTTATCGTACAATTTAATTATTCGAGAGATAATACACACATATTTGTAGGCAAAAATCCATGGAAAATTCCACATAATACTTATGTGTTCACACACAAACCGAATCCTCTGTGAAACACAAATGCAGTATATGTAACAAATAATTATTTATAATACATCGTATTTTTAGCTGAAATTGTTGATGTTAAGTATGCTTCTAGACTTATGACATAAGTCACGCTTGCTTTTTCCTTATGTTTGAGGTTTTTCCAGGTTAAGTATGGTTACATAAAGGGCGATACGGTCAAAATTTGGTCAATATCAACTTAAAGTTTTTTTTTCAATTTTGCATTTAAAAAACCTGAACACCCCTCATTTTGAAGGTGTGTGTGTAGAATGTTGCTCCTATTTTGATTTTGGAATTCACTCTTCAGTTGTCAAAATGCCGTCCAAGCAAGAAGAGCAGCGTATCAAAATTTTGCTCGCGCATCGCGAAAATCCGAGCTACTCGCACGCAAAGTTGGCAAAATCGCTAAAAGTTGCCAAATCAACCGTTACAAATGTAATTAAAGTGTTTGGGGAACGTTTGTCGACAGCCAGGAAGTCTGGATCGGGGGGAAATCGAAAACCGAAAGCCGCTGAGACGACAAAGAGAGTTGCCGGTAGTTTCAAGCGAAACCCTAACCTATCTCTCCGAGATGCCGCAAATAAGCTGGGTGTATCGTCTACAACCGTGCATCGAGCCAAAAAACGAGCCGGACTATCGACTTACAAGAAGGTAGTGACTCCAAATCGCGATGATAAACAAAATACGACGGCCAAAGCGCGATCCCGGAGGCTGTACACGACGATGCTGACGAAGTTTGACTGCGTGGTAATGGACGACGAAACCTACGTCAAAGCCGACTACAAGCAGCTTCCGGGACAGGAGTTTTATACGGCAAAAGGAAGGGGAAAGGTAGCAGATATTTTCAAGCACACGAAACTGTCAACGTTCGCAAAGAAATATCTGGTTTGGCAAGCCATCTGTACCTGTAAGCAGCATTTTCATAGCTTCCGGGACTGTCAACCAAAAAATTTACGTGAAAGAGTGATTGAATAAACGTCTGCTGCCTTTCCTGAAGAAACACGTTTGTTCCGTACTGTTTTGGCCGGATTTGGCATCTTGCCATTACGGTAAAAAGGCCAACAACGCCAACAACGTGCAGGTGGTTCCCAAGGACAAGAACCCTCCCAACACGCCAGAGCTCCGCCCAATTGAGAAATACTGGGCTATTGTCAAGCGGAACCTAAAGAGGACCAAAAAAACTGCTAAGGACGAGCAGCAGTTCAAGGCAAACTGGCTTTCTGCGGCGAAGAAGGTGGACAAGGTGGCTGTACAAAATCTGATGGCAGAGGTCAAGCGTAAGGCCCGGCAATTCGGATTTGGAAAAGCGGAAGCCTTACTGAATATTTTTCCTGAATTTTATACTAATTGAACTTGAAAAAGAAATTTAATTTGATTTTTTAAATAAACGATTTCACCGATTTACACGCGTTTTCCCTTGACCAAATTTTGACCGTATCACCCTTTATTTTACTCTCACGCTCTCTGATTCAGTCTTCATTCGACAAATACGATTAATTTAAAATGTATCGAAAATAAGCTATCCACGTTAATTTGCGCTGTACGCATGAATTCGCGATGGTTTTAATGTGTGCATCATAGCATGCTGTGCGTTTGACTGTCATCTTTTGTTTATTTACTTGTTAGCTCGGCTTAAATTCTTCGCTTTCAAAATGTCGCGCATTGAAAAAGACGTGAACATCAAGGTTTTGGACACATGGCTAAGTGAAAAGGGTGTAACTATGCGAAAATACGCAAAACGGTTTGGAATTCATCAAGCGACTGTAAAATCCATCATAATCAAGTTTGGGGAACACTGTTCTTTGGGTGAACTGCCAGGAAGAGGCAGAAAACCCGAATCTTCTAATCCTAAACTGGATCAGAAAGTGGTAGCTCTAATTTGGAAGAACAAATCAATGTCGATACGTAATTTGGCCAATAAAGCGGGAACCATCGTTGAAATGATTCAAGGTATCAAGAAACGGAACAACGTGAAGACCAACAAGAAGCAGAACATTGACAAACAAAGGGCAGAACAGAAGCAACACCCAGCAACAAGGGCCTGGAAATTGTATTCGCGAGTTTTGCAGCGACCAGATGCATGTATTTAGATGGACGAGACCTATGTTAACGACTCAAAAACCGCTCTAAAGACTGTATTCGATGAAATTCGGACACACGCAATTGTTCGTAACTTTTTAGCGTGGGTAAAAATTATTGAAATTTTAACTGAATGTATTTCATTGTGTTGTGTCAATTGTGTAACGAGTTTCGTGAAAATCGGTCGAGTGATTTCAGTGATGGTTTCGAATGAGGAAATAGTGCGTCAACAAATTTTGGGCACTCACTTCGAAAACCCAAACACTTCTCATCGATGGATCGGAAAATAGCTAGGAATCGCACATTCAACCGTATCTCAGAAGACAACCAAACGGAAAAATGGTAGTGGCAAAAAACGTGGCGCATCAAATCCGGAGAAGGCAAGGATGGTATTGAACCAATTTAAGCGTTATCCCAACATTTCGATCAGAGATGTTGCGAAAATGGCGATAGTTTCAGTTTGTTTTGTGCAGAAAACAATGAAACGTTCTGGATTACATGTGTACAAGGTCCAGAAGGCACCGAACCGGAGCGATAAACAGAACTCGGTGGCCAAAACTCATGCTGAGAAAACTTTACAGGGAGTGGCTCCCAAAACCGTTCTGCATTGTAATGGACGATGAGACCGACACCAAACAAATGCCAGGACAGGAACACGTCGCCACCTCTAAGTTGGCCGTGTACGGAAGAAGAAACTGTCGGAATTCGCCAAAAAATTCCTTGTCTGGCAAGCGATCTGCGGATGTGGCAAAATGAGTCAGACCTTCATCACCTCTGGGACCGTAAACGGACAAATCTACAAGGACGAATGCCTCCAAAACCGACTTCTGCCCTTCTTGAGATCTCACGATGATCTGTTTAGCCGGTTTGGCATCTGCCGCTATGCCGGCCCGTCTTGGATAGCAAATATAATAATGTAGTTTCTTGTACCAAAAGACGTCAACCATCCAAACACTCCGGAATTTTGCCCAATTGAACAATGTTGGGCAATCATGAAGGCAAAGCTCGCTAAAACTCCAAAACTGATAGAAAATGAACTTGAACTAAAGTAAGTGTGGTTAAAAGTAGGTAAGCAAGTCGGTCCTATCATTGCCCAAAATTTGATGAAAGGGGTCAAGGCAAAGTTGCGGGCATTTGGGTTGGGAACAGAGGTTCAATAAACCAATGATGTCAAAACTTAACCATTTAGTAGTACTTTATTTCCAGAAAGTTTGAAAAGAATCGGACTCAAGGAAAATTTTTGGTGACCTATTTTGTGTGTCGAAATTTCATCGAATACAGTCTTTAGATCAACAATATTACTCTGTCGTCGTATGGGAGGATGTAAGAGATGCATCAGGCCGATTTTAGTGGAGAAGTGTGGTCGAATAGTGCTGGTATGAGGTCTAACATTTTTTACACTACCGTAAAAATCAACGCGGAAATCTATCGATCTGAGTATCTGTAGAAGAGATTGCTGCCTTTATATCAAAAGCATAGAAGTATCAACACAATTCACGACACAACAACAATTTGCTACCTACCAATATAAAACAAACCACCCCTCCCCCCCCCCCCACACACACAATTCCCCTTTACGGCTAACCGAACTACGGATGAAGCGTTATATAGCGCGAGGTTCGCCAAGCAGCCGTAAGCGGTCGACACATGGGGGAACAGGGACGATCCTGGGGAAGCCATTCCCCCAGACGCCGTGAACCCGGTCTATGCCCAGGCTTTTCTCGATCGGAGGAAGGGTCATCCGACGCGAGGTTCGGCAGGTACCGTAAGTCGTCGGACAGGGAGATCGCTGACGATCTGGAACGAGGACCACCAAACGTCCCGAACCCAGTATCAGCTAGCCGGGTGACACTTACAGGAAATAGCGAGGTTTACTTCCGGCATGGTCTGTCTCCTTCCACTAAAACCCTGGCAGGCCTTCAGTATGTTCCTCAGATGCTCATATCTGGATTGCACCAATCCGACCCTGAACGCGATGTCCCCTTGAAGGCCCGCGTCAGCCCTCGCATGCACTCCTGCTCGCCTTCAAGCTTGCATAGATGGGATGGGATCCACGTGGTTTTGTACAGCTGGCTAAAGAGACACTCCAACAGCATGGAGCCGCAAGCTCCACATGAAACATTACACCAAGAGAAGGTGAACCCGTTCGCCAAAACAGGTCTAGTCAAATCCCCGGCTAGCAGGAAGGTGGGATCCGGTGCCGCATCCGCTCGTTGCAGCTTCGTAGGTCAGTTTAGGCTGCTTGCCACAAGAGGGACGAACTGGAAGCCAAGCTTCTAGCCGACCAAAGTGCCAGGGAAATGGCAAGGCTAGTGGCATCGGAAAGGTCTGAGAATCCGCTTGCAAAAACATGCAGACGGATGCGTTGGTCTCCGTGGGAGATTCCACTTCACCTCCTTCATCCAAGCGGACAAGGCAGTCACCCGATCAAACTGCAGCCGGTGCCTCCAAGAAGCGGTTTGTGTGTGGCCCAAAGACATGTGCGAACGTGGTTTTGCGTGATGTCTTAAAAATTGGCACATATTTGGGGCAACAAAACGCTGGAGATGTTGGAAATTATTTATGTTGATAGAGTAAAAATCGGTTCTTTGTTTCTCCGATTTTGAACTCACGGGCTAGTGTATAGAAAATAGTTGAAACATGTTGAATCCAAGCTACATACATTCTGCAAATCAAGAAAGCTTTAGCATTAGCATGAGCATTAGCATTGACGTTTTTACACCTCGTGAATGGAGCTACTCTGAAGAATAATTCGTTGAAGGCATTGAATGTCACCATGAAACGACATCAGTTACTGATTTGTTTATTCACGCAATAGTCTCCACGAAGGCACTCCTCGATTGCCGCTCACCTGGCCACGTCCATGCAACCGTTGGAGATAGGGAAGATTTGGTATCTACCTTAAAAAGACACGGGGAACCCACGCAGTCTTCAGTACATATCAAAGGAAAAAAGGGAAATGAATAGTCGGAGAGAACAGCTAGACAGAATGTTCTGTTTGGTGTACAGAACAAAAATTTATTTAAAAATGGTCGTTGGGAGCATCTAGCCCAAGACGGTTAAACGATGCTTCACATATCTTCAAACGGTTGGGACTCAAGCGTTAACTTTACCCCTAGCCTCGTATGGCACATGGTTATAGTGCCATTACTCGCTTTCTGAAAAGAGAAAATTGCCTTAAATTATAAGAACGTAAGATGAAAGAAAACGTATCAGATTTCTTGGATTGCAGCAACAACATGGTGTTACTTTAATATTCAACTTTATTTTTCATCATGATCATAATAATCAGCACAAACATGAAATTCAACAGATAAATGTTAGGACCCGATGATGAAACTACCCATGTAGCATCAATCATAGTAACCCATGAGTCAGCAGACAAAACTTGACAGCTCTATCAGTCGAACTCTAACCGTGATGGCAAAAACAGTGAAACAATTCCGTTCAGAATTGTTGGCGTTCAAAGAACGGCACCCCGCCGCGTCAAAAACGGGCATCGTGCGGCATCGCTCAGGCATTTACAACATTTTGGCACTATTAGACAACAATCAGAGCATAAAAAAAAGCCCGGTTCCAGAGGACCGACGACCCTGAGCGACAAGAAGCTCCAAAGGATGCCGAAGAGGAAGACCGAGGGAAATGTGGCTACATCGCTGCGTGCGCTTGGCCGGTTCAACCGGTCGAACAGTGAAATAGTACCTGGCAAACATGAACATACATGTCAGGAAGCGCAAGTCACGTCTGCAGCCAGCGGCAGCGGCTGAATAAGATGGTCAAATCGATTTTCTCGGCGAATCGCGACGTGGCGGTGGTGATGGACGACGAGACCTATCTCACCCTGGATGGCAACGACTGACAGGGCACTTCGTATTTCACTTCCCCAAGAAGAAAGTGAGCTACCAGGTGAAGTTCATTTCACACACCAAGTTTCCCAAGATGGTGCTGCTGTAGCTGACAAGAAGGGGAAGTCAAAGCCGCTTTTCTTTCGCTCCGGACTGGCCGTGAACGGGGAAATTTATAGTACGAAATTTCTGCCGGAAGATGCGTCGTTCATCAAGAAATACCATAACGGCGAAGACGCGGTGTTCTGGCCGGATCTGGTGTCGGCTCACTACTCGGAGGGCCTGAATATCGATGTGGTACACAAGTCGGCGAACCCGCCCAAAGTCTCCCAGCTGCGTCCTATCGAGAATTTCTGGGCTAACCTGATGCGTAAGATCTACTCCAACAATTTTGTCGTGAAAACTGAGGAGAAATTGATAAATAAAACGAAGAAAGAACTCAAAAACATGCCTACCCGCATGTTTTCGTCCGCCATGGCGAATGTTACGGTAAACTGCCGGAAGGTCGGTCGCAAGGACGTAGAATTTTTTACATGTTAGCCTCAATAATTATCTTCCATGGGAAATTTTTCAATAGCAATTATCAGTCTTTGCTCTTTTTTATCACCATCCGAAAAAAGTCCGTTTTTTTAATGCAAACGTTACTAAGCCAGTACGTAATTAATTAAATCATCACGAGGTAGTGCTTGCCATTTACAAAAACATTCCCAACGCACTGTGCCTCTATAAGGTGAAAATCATAATTATCATTTCTATCATTTTCAATGGAAGGAAAACATCAAATGAAAAATTATATGAATATTCCGCTAAAGCGCTTACACAAAAAAAAGTTAGATGAAGATTATTCAATCTAACAACATTGCGCATAACAACTACATTTACTTTCTGTTAGAGTTTTGAATAACTATGTGTATGAAGAACTATGAACTAAGATCTATTCACTGATAAAGACATAACTCACCCCGCTCAATAGTCTTCTGAAGGAATGTTTTAATTCAAACTTTGCCATCATGGCCTCATTTATCGGTCATGACAAAATGTTGTGGTTGCGCAAAGTTCGTCAAGACGACTGCTGAACTCACTACAGACGATGTGACCTTCACCGTCGAATCGAGTTTTTCTTTCGCTCTGTCAATTTTTCCTTTTGCTCGAAGGTACCATTCAGAGCGATATTTTCCTATTCAGCACAGTCGTCGTCGTCGTCGTCGTCGTCGTCGTCGCCGTCGCTTAAGAAAAGTCACCCTTGAAGAGGTGGGCTGTGATTCAATGTAAGGAAAGTGGGGTGTATGATGAAGAAAATACATTTCTGGGATTTCTGTTAGCCACTTATGCTGGAAATGGAATTTTTATATTAGTTTCTTCACTACTCGGGTATGGAGGATTAGATTTTTCTTCCTTTCGTGGGCTAAGTGGAAGTGGGAAGCTGATGTAAGCTAATGGTTTAACTTTGCACGCTAAGGAAAATCTGTGGTCAACTAAAGAAATTGTCTCATCGTTTTGAAATGAGTTTTGTGGATACATTTGTTTAAATACTAATAGAAGAGAGAAACCAACTGCAATGATAGCAGATTAGAAGGAATGGAATGTTTTTCTAAACGAATAGCTGTAACAAAAGGTCCGAAAAACCTTGAAGAATAAATGAAAATTGATTAAATGCGGCTTATGTTAGGATGGTAAGCTTAGGAGCAAAACTATCACAGAAAACAATTTTATTATTTTAAAAAAAAACTCGTTTGATCAATGTACGTGGTTTGGAAACTTAAAATAAGTGGATTTCTGTAGCTTTAAACTTAACAATGCAATGTGACTAGATCAGTTTAAAAAAAAAGTTTCTCGGAAATATTGACTCAGTTTAATTGCAGCATAAAAAAGTTCTCCCGGCAAAATCATTCTGATGGCTTGCGTACACATTCTTTCACATTCCGATCGTTCCGGTCGTCGAAAACGAGAAACGGGATAGCCTGAAGCTTTTCCGTTTTTCTTGAGTGGAAAATAGGAAAATACAATTAAAAACTTTTATCTCCTTCGTAGAACAAACTTTTTTGAAACTGGCTGGAAAAATAGTTGCCTTTTCAAATAAAGGTTTCCTGGTGTGCAATCTACTATAAGTGGTAGAAGGGATTTTCTAGTGGGATTCTTCTCGGAAATTATTGCCAGACCTTATTGGTGTAGGCAGGTTTATGAAATGGGTTTTTTATGTGGTTTAATATGGGAATGCAGCAGGTAACTTGCAATCCACGCACAAAGCATATTAATTCATACAAAGTTTAAAATTTAATTTAGCTAGCTTATTCAGTTGGGTAATGAATATCCATAAAAATGTGATGAAAAAAATATTACCACATATCGGTTAGAGGGATTCATAACACAAGGATTTTTTTTTAAAATGAATATCACAGTGCAGCTCAACCCTCAATCAAGTTCAATTTCAGCATATGCAGCAGGGGATTGTGCGTATGAATCGGCAGTATTAATTGTATCCAATGAATAAGTTTCTGTAATGTGACCTAGCCTGACTACACAGTGAATTTATTTTAAGCTTTCATTCGATTCGTAAGCATGGGTTTTGTACATAGAACAAATGGCTCGTAAATTGTATGAAGCATTCATATTGCTTGTCATCTAACAAAATTCCATCTTTACATCTTTTTGGTATCTATCGGTGAGCACAACATGAATTTCGCCAATTGCTGCTTCTCTTTTATCTCTTTTATGTTCCTGCTAGGATGGGCGGAATTCATAAATTTATCCCTAAACAGACATTAAAGCGCTATCGAGAGTTAGAACCTCATGCTAATTAATCAAGTAACGTCTCACGAGTCAACATGGTTTAGTGAGATCAACCACGGACTCAATAACAGCTCTTCCCAAAAATACAGGATCAAACCCCATCTAAGAAACATTATAAAAAAAAAGCAAAATACAACTTCTCGTGGTTGCGCTCTTTTTATTCCATATTATTTTGAGTCGATAAAGTAGATCTGTCAGTCATTCATGCAACCACCAGAGAAAGGTATCTTTTTCGTTGGTAACAAATTATTCGTAGCTCTTTGTATTGTTTTCATACGATGAACGAATGTCTTTCTGTGTCATCAAATGCTTCGTGCTTTTGACAGTTATGCCGCACATGCTTTAAATACGAATGTAGCTTCTTATAAAGTACAAATCAGTTTCGTTGCAGAAAACAACAAATAGATTTGTAAGTCCTACTTTCGATTTCGTAATACAAACGAAATATAATTTTCAGTGTTTGATCGCACCATGTAGGAAAAGTAAAGACTGGACTCGGAAAAAATGAGACACACAAAAATGATCACCAAAAATTCGTTTTAAATCGGATACTTCTCAAATTTTCAGGGATTAAATAACTATATATTAGTAATGTTTTGGCATAATTTATTTATTGAATTTCCTCCTCCAAACTAAATGCTCGTTCATTTCTCTTAACACTGCTCATGAGATCTTGGGCGAAGCTTTGTCCATCTTCCTTACACAATTTCTCCCAGTTTTTATTCAAAGCTTCAACGGTTTTGAATGTTTTTCCGCTTTTCTTCAACTTCTTCTTCATTATCGCCAAAACTTTTCGATCGGACGAAGTTCTGGTGTATTTGGCGGGTTCGCCTCCTTCGGTACCTTAATAACGCCCTTCGCTTCGTATCAATCCATTACAGGCTTGGCGTAATGGTACGAAGCGAGATCCGGTCAGAACAGCGTGGGACCACGGTGAGTGCGGAGGAAGGGCAGCAAGTGCTTCTGCAAGCATTCCTCTCGATAAATCTGTCCGTTTATTGTGCCGGTTGTAGCAAACGGCTTGCTGTACCGCCCGCACCCGCAGATCGGCTGCCACAACAGGTACTTCTTCGCGAATTTGTCCATCTTTCTCTTCCGGAACTTTTGCGGAACCTCCATGCGGGACGTACCGACAAAAAATTCGAGGCCGGGGATTTGTTTGGTGCTCGCCTTGATATATGTCTCGTCGTCCATGACGAGACAGCCTGGCTTGACCAGCCACTCCCGGTATAGCTTCCGCGCACGCAATTTGGCCACCGTGTTTTGCTTGTCAGTCCGGTTTGGCGCCTTCCTGACCATAAAAACACGTAGCCCAGCCCGCTCCATGGTCTGCTGGACGAATCACTTCGACGAATTGACCTTTTTGGTCACGTCTCGGGTGGAAAGGTTCGGGTTATTCTTAAAGTACTGCCTTATCTTCCGCGCCTTCTCTGGGTATTCCGTTTTCGGTTTTTGGCCGCTTCCAGCGCGCCGCTCGATGGTCTTCTTCTCCTGGAACATGTTTACAACGCGGAACACGGTGGAATGGTGGATTCCAAGCTGTTTACCGATCCATCTGCGCGACTGACCAGGATTATCGATCACCGCGCCCAAGATTTGCTGGCGTAGCTCTTCTTGTTTCGAATGCATCTTGAAAACTACTTGACAGATCGCAATAAAAATTTTCACACACAAACGTAACACTCTTAACTAGTATAACCAAAATTTCATTAATTTTTACCTACGCAATAAAAAGTTGCACCCAAAAAAAAGTGTCGCATTTTTTCCGAGTCCAATCTTTAGGTCCATGATTTCTGTTGAAATTGATCACTTTTCTTAGACTTTAGCTTCTGTTTTCGGAACAGTTAATTATGGAAGCATATCTAATACTTTGAAACAAGTAATGTTCAACACAAAAGACCATAAAGCGCTGAACTGGCCGCTTTGACGTGCCGCAAGGGCTCAATAGGGAATTTTTGCGAACACTATAACAACCATTATTTTTTCAGCTGTATTTATCTGCTTGTGTTTTTATGATTACCGTAGTAACATGTGGAATTTAAATTATTCATTCCATTCATTAAAGTCACTGTAGTACCTATGAGAATCACTATTCCTTATACGGTACGGAATGTATCTAAAATAAGCTATCCACCTACATTTGCGATGCATGCGTGTATTTGTGATGGTTTTAATATGTTCAATGTGTTCAATGTGTAATGTGTTGTATGGTTAAATATCATCTAAGACTAATGGATGATATTTGTCGCTTTTGAAATGAGGAATGCGAAACCTCTGAACATTTATTGTACAACTGTGCTGTACTTTTTAGCACAAGAACCAAAATTTTCCATAAGAGGCTTTTACAGCCCTTTGAAATATGGCCTCTATGCGGTCGTTAGGTAGTGCTTTAGTGGGTTAATACCCTAAATCATGCGATGATGGTTACTTCTCTTAGTTGCTTATCACCTTGAAATGGTATAGAAAAATGAGATGTGTATAACAATTGATCAAAATAATGGTCGCAGTGATAATACACCCAAAAAAATGTGTTCATAGCATGCTGTGCGTTTGACTGTCATCTTTTGTTTATTTATTTGTTTGTTCGGTAAATCCTTTGTTTTCAAAATGTCGCGCATTGAAAAAGACGTGATTAGGGTCTTGGATGCATGGCTAAGTGAAAACGGTTGAAGAACTCTGAAATTCATCACGCAAGTCTAAAATTCATCATAACCAAGTTTGGAGAACGCTATTATTTGGATGAACTGCCAGGAAGAGGCAGAAAACCCGGATGCAGATATCGATACAGAAAGGTCAAGTGAAGATGATTGGTCGATAGGTGCTGGTGTGGCAAGCAATATGTTCCTGTGGTATGAAGTCTACCATTGTTTTCTTCACTGGTGAGGTGTCTATCATATTTTATATCAGAAGTACACCGTGTCCAATATATTCTCATACAAAATAAAACTCTATATATTTCAAATCGATAATCCAGATTATATTGATAGCTTTACCCATTATATTACTGATCAACTACAGCATATGTTTTGGAATATTACCGCCTTTAACCTCCTTGACCAGCTCCAGACATTTTTTTTTTGACATTTTGGCATTTTGTCCCAGTTTAGTTTGATAACGATTTTAAATTGGTTCATTTTAGACGCTCTGTGGTCTTCGCCAGCATATATGACCATACGAAATAATCCAAGGGATTCAGATCTGGTGAACTGGGAGGCCATTCATTCTTGTCCAAAAAGTCGGTCAAATTCTCTCGACACCAGCCCTGAACGAGATTCTCAGTATGTGATGGCGCTCCGTCCTGCTGAAACATATAGTGATCATCTCCAAACACATCTTGTACATATGGCGACAACTTCCAAACTTCCGTTTATAATATACGCATTCACTTTAACGGCTTATTAATGAAAACCGTGGTAATTTGCCCTTGCAAATTCTCCCCAAACATCACTGCGCAGCACTGGAACCGTGAATATTTCTATCACTCTGGAAAAGTTCTCGATGAGAGAGCCCACAATTTGTCGTTCTGGACATTGTGGGATTGTTGCAAGACGAATAACTTTTCGTCGGAAAACATAAATTCTTCCCCACAGTGCCGCGACAATAGCAGACTTGCTCTTTCGAGTCGTTTCTGCTTGGAAGGTTCCGAAACTCCGTGAACCTTACGTTTCTTGAATGCTTGGAATCCCAGGTCATTTTGCAGTATAATGTGCATTGACGATCTCGAAACATTCAGATCTGCGGCCATTTTACGTACAGAGCGCTGTGATTTTCGTCTAATCCGTTCCCTGACCCTCTTTAACAACTCGTGTAGTCCGCACCGTACGAGTACGACCGGATCTCTTCCGGTCATTCAACGAGCAGGTGTCACGGTACCTTTGGATGGTTCGGTACACAAAATCCCGCTTTACTCCGAGGTTTTTCAAATTTCTGAAAATAGCGCCCGGGCGCTCACCTTTCAAAAACATTTTTATCACCACAGCACGAAACTCCTTCATCGCTGGTTAAAGTAAAGATAAACACAGAATGAAAACAATCGGACATAACCTGAAAGCGTTTGTTTAAACATAGTGCAAAACTACACTAAAACATACGTGAAGCATGTTGAGTAGTTGCACGACACCAATGCAAGGAAAAAGTGTATAAGAATATATTAAACACGGTGTATAGTACCTCTTCAGTGTTTAAGACGAATTTAGAGTCGGTGCATTACGTCAAAACAACTCTCAATTGGGGCACCCGCGTAGTGTTAACATCCACTCTCCGCCAAAGTCACGAGTTCGAATCACCCCGAATAAGTTCGAAATACCGAAACGGTATTTGGTGACATCGAGAGATGACCAGCCAGGCTGAAAATCTCGATAACTCCGCCAAATTGCTTCGGCTCGATCCATCGAACGCTTTAGGGCGATTTTGAAGAGGGTCATTTAAAAAGGTAAAGCAGCTGAAAATATGCGAGATTTAAAAAAAATAGGCTAAGGCATCCAAATGTGATGAAACACTCCGGAACTTGATGAAAAGAGTTCGATCAAAAATTTGGAAACTCATGAAAGAATAATATTCATGTCATCCGGTCATTACTTTGTTTATGTTCAATGCCGTATAATAAGGAATTATGCATTTGTTGGAATAAAACATCATTTATTTTATAGTGTTTGAAAGACAATTATGGAGATAACTTATTTTCAATATAGTGCTTATATAATTTCAGATCATCCATGCGGGTCCATCTCCCGACATAGTTACTGAAACACATCTTTCGGTGTTTACCGTCACTTTTTCGGGGGTGAGATCTGATCTCGTGACTTTGGCGTGAGAGGTATGGATCTTAACTACTGAACAATCTTGCTTTAACACGTACGTACTGCTTTAGAACGTCCCCAACTCCTCTGAGAAAGGAAAATTCAAATTTAAAATTCATGACACTCCATCATTAGCCATTGGATTTGGATGTTTTTTGCAACAGATCACACAATTATTCGTGTTTGTAGTTTTGTGCTGTTTACGAGTTGTTCGTAGTTCGTAGTGGATAAAATATTTTTAGATGCAAAACATGGCATGCGGCATATAAAATTTCATGATTTAACAAAACCAGATCATCAGAAGACATTTTGGGGATTTCTGAACATACTGGCCACTAAAAGAGGCTCTGCGGGATCCGAGTTCCTGTGGAAAAGTGGCCATATTCAAATCTTTTCGAAAACTTGACTTGTGACATATCAAGCATTATGATTTTGCAACAATAGCTTTGTGGAAGACATTCTTAAGATTCCTGACAATACTGGCCACTTAGAGAGGCCCTGCGGGATCCAAATTCCTCCGGGAAAGTAGTCATATTCTAATCTTTTCCAAAACCTGGCTTGCAACACATCAAACTTAATTTTTTATATGTCAAACTTAATGCAAATATATGTCTGCAGAGGACATTCTGAGGATTTTTAACCATACTGGACACTTAGGGAGGCCCTGCAGGATCCAAGTTTTTTTCTTTTCGAAAAGCTGACTTGCGACACATTAAACTTCATAATTTTGCAAAACTTTGTCTTTGGAGGACATTCTGAGGATTCCTGACCATACTGGCCACTTAAGGAAACACTCCGAAGTCGGCGTCCTTTCTAAGTGACGATATTCAAATCGTTGCCGAAACCTGGCTTGCGACACATCAAACAATAATCATACTTTCCAAGAGGAACTGGGTTTCCGAAGGGGCCCTCTAAATAACCAGTATTGTCAGACACCCTCAAAATTTGCCAAAATCATGAAGTTTGATTGTCACAAGCCAGGTTTTGGAAAAAAAATTGAATATAACCACTATTCCGGAGGAACTCGGATCACATGTTGAATTAAAAGATGATCAAAAATGTGCCTGTCCCGATCATTTTGTCTATCTCCTGTATGTTATAAGTGTTCTAAATTTATAACAGTAGTGATAATCGATTAACTCAAGTGTAAAAATTATTTCATGTAACCGGTGGAAAATCCCTGTTTACATACTTCTGGAACTACGTAAGGAGTGTATCGAAAATAGGCTATCCACAAACTTTCTTTCAAATTATGTTGAAAACCGATATTTTAAAAAATTGATCCTTTATTGTACGAGGTTCAACTTGAACATAATGAAGACCGGATGAAATTTAAGTTATTCCTTCACGAATTTTCGAACTTTGGATTGAATGCTCTTCATCAAGTTCCGGACAAGTGTTGCATAGCATTTTTTGGACGCTTGAGCTCAAATTTTTTGAAACTCCTGCATGTTCCCAGCTGCCTTACCAGTCTTCTTGGAGAACCTCTTCACGATTGCCCAGTAACGTTCGATGGGTCGAAGCTGAGGGCAATTTGGTGGATTGATATTTTTCTCAACGAAATCTATACCGTTTTCCGCAAGCCAATTGAGAGTGGTTTTGGCATAGTGAGCTGACGCTTAATCCGGCCAAAACAGTGGAGGTGTACTATGCTTCTTATATAAAGGCAACAATCTCTTCTGGAGACACTCAGATCGATAGATTTCCGCATTTATAGTTCCGGTAGTGTAAAAAATGGTTGACTTCAAACCACAGGAACATATTACGCCGCCATACCAGTACCTTTCGACCGAATTTCTCCACTTGAATCGACCTGTCCGCATCGCTCACATCCTCTCCAACGACGGCAGTAAAGTATTGTGGACCTGGAAGGGGTTTACATTTACATTTACAAAGGTCTCATCGTCTGTCAAAACGCATGCATCCGGACGCTGCAAAAGACGCGAATACAATTTCTGGGCCCTTGTTGCTGCTCGCTTCTTCTGTTCTGCACTTTGTTTCGAGATTTTCTGCTTCTTGTAGGTCTTCAGGTGGTTTCGCCTCTTGATACGCTGGATCATTCCGACACTCGTTTCTGCTTTTTTGGCCAAATTACGTATTGACATTGATTTGTTCTTCATGATTAGATATACCACTTTTGGCTCCAGTTTCGGGTTGGAAGAACCGGGTTTTCTGCCTCTTCCTGGTAGCTCATCCAAAGAATAGTGTTCCCCAAACTTATTAATGATGATTTTAACACTCGCATGATGAAGTCCAAACCGCTTCGCCTAGTAATACCCTTCTCACTTAGCCATGTGTCCAGAAACCTTAATTTTCACTTCCTTTTCAATACGCGACATTTTGAAAACGCAGAATTTGAACCGCACAAACAAGTAAACAAAAGAAAGCTGACAGTCAAACGCACAGCATGCAGTGTTCAGAGCATAAAAAACCATCACAAATACATGCGTACAACGCAAATGTATGTGGTTAGCTTATATATGATACACTCCTTAGATACGCTAGAAGTACCTAAAGGTAAATTTTTATCCCGCAAAGTGATGTTACCATGTGACACATCAGCAGTACAGTTTCCTAACGTGAGGAAACTTCTTGACGTAAGCGAAAATTCAGCCAAAAACATCGACGTAAGTATCGGATTAGCTGTCATTACGATTTATGAAAATGGCGTACTCCTGAATGATGAAATAAAATGGCGGAAATTTTTTTCGAACAAAATCAAAACTACCACACTGGGCTCGAATCTTGGTTGTCGTTTAGAAGTATTGACAAAGCATGAAATTGTTCGTTATTAAATAGTAATTAAAATAAAACAAAAAAACTTACCAGTCGGTTTTCTAAACAACCACAAAATTTTACATACTGTTAGTTGGTTTTCGAAACAAACACAAATGTTATATCTCGAGAAATCTCGAGAACTTATACAAAACTGATTCGTATCTGATTTCGTAAACAAAGAGGGGAAGAAAAATTCAAACTTAAAATTTTTGAAGCCCTTAGAACTTTCACGCAAATTAGGACACAGGGAATAATATTTACCTATCATGATGGTGATGCTAGTTTCCATGGGAGTGCTGAAAGTTTCGAGAAATTTATGTTTCAATCTTTGTTAACCGCTTTGTTCACAAAATCAGATACATCGTTTGGAATAAGATGTCGAGAAATGAGAGTCTTTTTTTAATATCTTTTTATTGGATAAAATGATCCAAACGCCATTTTATTTCTTAAAAGTTTTGTCACCTGGATCCTGTTAAAAACAAACAAGTTGTTTTTTTTACAATAAGCCACTGATATAAAGGAAGCGAATTGGAAATTGCGACGAAAAATAGCACAGTCAGGCAGGCAGGCAGAACGACAATACGAAAACGATTATTCACCCTACCAAAGATCTCGAAGCTTCGGAAGGATAACTATCGTGTCACGTCCAAATCTATTGGAGAGCATCATCAACCATCAGTCTATAGGAAGCGAATATAAGGCAGCTTTTTTGTTATCTCAGTCTATTGCGGGTTTTACACAGCAAGCACAGCGTATTACCGGAAGCGCTCCGACAGAGATATTTATCCCTGGTACTGTTTTTCTGCTTGTCTGTTGTTATCCCTCGCCTTTCCCAAGTTCAAGTTGAGCCATCAGAGACAGTCGGGAGAAAGCTCCACCAAATAGTGGCATAAAATCATTTTCCTCCACTCAATCGTGACTGGCTGGAGAAGCTCCGGAAGGTAAATGATCCTCTTTATCTCGGTGCTATTTTATTTCCAACTTTTACGAATATCCTCTTCTCATTTGGAAGGAAAGCTTTATGGCTCGTAAAAATAAACGATACCTGTGCTGAGCTGTTTTTTTCACCATGCCTTTACCAAGTCAGACTACTATAGGTGAGCTACTTTTTGTATCCCGTTTCTTGCAATGTTTACCTTGGATTGACTGGATGCTGTTGCTTTTTAGCTGCTTTTGTTTGGACGCACCGGTCGGACAAACGTTGCTCTGATCCTTTAAAGTCCTTGAAATATATTCGATGGGGATGTGCCACCGCTAGTAAGAGCCAGAAATATGGTCGCATTTGAGTGTCTTTTTAAAAATCCTCCCGAAACCTAACAAATAGATATGCGTGAATTCACCTGTGCATCATAGAAGGGATTTGGGAATTTTCATTGATTGATTGTTGGCGTGTTACTGATTTATTTGATTTCTGTTTACGGTTCAGATCAGCACGTGTCGCTCCAAATTGATAGGATTCTCATGTAATCCGATAAAAGTCTCGTAAAGAATATACGCTATGATGGTTGCTTGTACTTTCGATTATGCTTTGTATTCGTATCAAGTTATGTTTGCCAGTTACAAAAAAGGTGATCTTAACCAAGGCTCATTTCAAATGGGAACTTCAAAACATGATAAAATAGTTATATAGTTATCTTACATGTATGGCGTGAGAGCGCTACCCAAGTAACATTGTCAAAACCATCCAGCTTTATTAAATTTTACTAAAGTTTTATGAACGCCGAAATCAATTAGGTTTTATTATGGCAGCAAGAGTTGCCAATAGGTTTCAAATTTTAGTTAGGTTTATAAGAACCTACACAGCTTCTTTACAACGATCTTAAGACCTTCACTTCTAAAATTCCTTTTACTTCTATCAAAGGTTTTATTTTGACTTTGTAAACTCATAAAATGCTGTTTTGAAATGCCATTTTGGGACTCATTCATATTGTCTTATTATGGTCAGTTGAAAAAGCATTTTAAAACCATTTTGCCTCCAGTAAATGCATTAAACGGCTAATTGGCATTGAGGAAAGCTACCAAGCGACCAGATAGTTTTATGGTAGCCATTGCTAAGATAAATTGGCTTTTTGGCAAAACTGTGATTTCTTGCAATCGCCATATTGAAATATATGAAATAATTGAAATGTGGAAAAATAAATACACCCAATTTTAAATGTAATACAATTGAACTGTAGATCTGAGACAAATTTCGGTATTCGTTCAGATAACCTTATTGAATTCCATAAATTTTCAGAAGTTTCTTGATTAATTAATCAAATGTACTTCTTTCAATTTTGTTTTTTTTTTGTAAACACGCATAATTTCCGAGGCGCATTAATATTCAGCTCTTATCGTGCCAATATTCACCATAAAATTAAATGCGCATATGATTTGGAGCATGATACGCTATAAAAAAGACTCAAAAAACAAACAAACATAATTTTCCGCAACACTTGAGCTTTTTTCTTAGCCATTATTTACTGTTGAATGAATCAGAAGAGGAGAGAATCGAACAAAGCAGAAAAAAAACAACCACAATATCGCCGTGAAGTTTGACAGCTGTGGCCATTCGACCCGATACTGGTTTTGATGGCGGCCAATAGGTTTTATGATGGTTCTCAAGTGGTCATAACATCTTTCACTAGAACATTTTCAAAATCTGTACCTGGAAAGGTTTTATGAATTTGTTTTCACAACCGTCTATAGAGTGGGCCATTTTGTACACATTTCGGCTTAAAAGATGCATAGAGGAGGTGTTGGTGGACAAAAAAGTTTTGAATGTAGTTTCATCAACAAAGCCGGGAGGAGTGCTATACGGCTGGAATAAAACTGGAATTGTTACTTGGGTAGTAGCAACGAAACATACTAAATGATTGCATGCTCCATTTAGAATCCATTAGCGGGTATAGTGCTCTCACGCCTTAGATATTAGATTTGTAACATTGCACTCTGAGACAACATTGTTGAAAAATATATGGACTACAAATTTGAAAAATATATGTTTTGAAATTTAGCTTATGATATTATTTACCGACAAAAGAGTCAAACTCATACTATATGATTGTGATGGCTATATGTGGCCTGTCCACAACTAGTTAACTAAAGATTTTTTTTAAGATTGTCAATATTGTAACTTTGTTACAATATTGTTATTTTGTTTGCTACATTTGGAACCATTATAAGTTATAATCTTTGCTGTCCTTTTTCTAGATATCGACTTTTGTAAATCTCAATGAAGTAAGTGTTAGTCACCTGTTAGTGTTCTACAAAAATGCTTCAAATCTTTTCATAAGACTGATACAAATTTTGTAACTTCTGTTTCCTTGTGCTTAAACAATTTAGAGATCCTTATAATCATCCTCAAATTAGAACTCATTTATTCTAAATCGGGACACAGTAAAATTTAAACCTTAAAGTATTCAGCTTAAAAAATTGACATTTTCTCAAGCTAACGATGTCCTATATGACTATAGAAACAATAGACGACCGGTTAACGTAGGCTATGTTAAACTGTTCCGTGTTTGGTGACAGGCAGCTTAGGAGTTGAAGGAGGCTGTTCATACATCTCGTAGAATTTCCTCGTGGGAAGGGGGGATGGTGATTAAAGTCTACACTCTGTACAAAATTTCAAAAAAATGTATGGAGAAAAGTCTACGAGGGGGGAGGGCGGTCTGAGATTTTTAAAAATGGGTCTACGTGGTTTATGAACAGGCCCTAGCCAGTGGAGGATTTGCAGCCAACTGGCAAAGCACAACGATGAGGTGTGAAATCAACTGGCAGTTGGCTGTCATCGTCCGGTAAGGTGCAGCAATGAGTGAAATAAACGACTGTAAAGTGTGTGGTAAAATGTGACACTTTCAAATTTGCGTACCTATTTTCATACAGGTTCGTGGTATCCGGTGAAATTTCTCTGGGAAATTAATCGTGTCTTGACTGTGAAGTAGCTCTATTCTAGAACTGCTGCTATGTCCCACTAATGTTTACAAGAACATGTGAATAAGAATTACTTTTTGATACTGGAGAATGGACTTTATTCGCACAATAACTCGTTGAAATACAATTTGGGAGAAGCTACTGGCTTCTATTACAGGATTTGGAATGATTTTATTTAATAATTTGAGTTAGAAGGAAAACTTTTCATCTACTACGACTACTTAAGACTTGAATCATATTTCATACGTTTATATCACTACTAACAGCGGGTGGATTGTCATGAAGAAAATTAAAACATTTCTTGGATCAGGAAGTACTACCACACCGGTCCCAAGCTCGGTCCCAAGCTTAATGATTCGCCGCTAATAACGTAACTCTCACCGACACACCCTCAAGTATTGTGTCAAAATAACATAGAGAACCAAAACAACAACAATGATACTAGTACCGAAAGGTACAGAAAAACGCATGAATTATTTCAAGGTGCAGACTGCAAGGTGTACTTTGGACCTAGGGGTTCTACAACTGTGAACCAATTTCTACTATCGTGTGCTAAATTGTAGTACTAGAAAAGCTGAGTTCGGCAAGAATCTATATAGTATAAAAACACTGGAAACTAACTGATTGCGTATGAGGTGGAAGAAATTCAGCTAACCGATCGTGACAGCTTTTATTTTCTTCCACATGCAAAATCTTCGGTTGTCTCATCGTTCCTTAGGGAAAGTGATGAATATACATCATTCGACTGGCTCAAGGGTACTAGGGTTTCAGAAATGGATGACAGTGGACTACAAGCCAGGAGTTAGACGAAGTCCAGGAACGAAAACCGAAAGAGCGCTGATTGGTTATTTCAAGCGGATTCCAAATGTTTCGAGGCGGGACTTGGTGAGCAGATGGCTAATATAGCATCCTGATTAAAAATGCAGAAGGTGCTGAACTTTTAAACTCGGGACTAACGTTCCTGGAAACTCTACACGAAATTGCAAATGAAATACCAGTGCTGCGTCATCGATAATGAGATCTATAGGGTATCTTAGAAAATATAAGTACAATTACAAATCAAGGATTTTTTTTTATACAATTTTATTTTGGTTTCATGACTCTTTTCTCTATCATGTTCTCTCTCTAGTGTCGAGTTTTTCAATTCTGACCTTCTCGGTACGGATTCACTCCTCGATCGCTCACCTGGCCACGTCCATGCAACCGTTGGTGATAGGGAGGATTTGTTATCTACCTTAAGAAGACACGGGGAATCCACGTAGACTTCAGTAGATATCAAAGGAAAACGGAAATGAATAGTCGGAGCGAATAGATTAACAGAATGCCCTGTTTGGTGTACAGAACAGAAATTTAATCAAAAATGGTCGTTGGCAGCATCTAGTCTAAGAAGGTTAAGTGATGCTCCATTTCTCTTCAAAACGGTTGGAACTTTAGCATTAACTATAGTCCTAGCTCCTTAAAGCTTATGTTTATAGCGCCATTTCTTGCTCTCTGAAAAGAGAAGAAATATAAGAACGGATAGTGAAAGAGAACTAGTCAGAATGATGCCAAAAATAATATATACTGTCACACCCAAAATCACGTCCAAATTCAGCTTCACGAAAGTGGTGAAAGAACAAACCTTTTACCCACATAATCTCTTCATAATAATATAATTGAAAGTAAAAAGGAAAAAATGGAAAGAGCTCACCAATATTTCAAAGACGTCCGCGTTCCGTTTTTTAACCAAAGTGATGATTATCCACAGTCGGTTCGTCAGCTTCTTAAACCAGTAGAGGTGTTCTCTAAGCCAAACTTCCCCGAGTGGCTGTGCCCCTATCAGGCTGAACTCGCAGTTCCCTTCGTACAGCGCTTGTCAATCATTCCAGTAAGTCTTCCAGTTCTGGACACACTAGAGTCAAACGCAATCATATTTCCGAACCAGTTTTCCCACAGCAATCGATAAATTTAATTATACATCCTTGGGCCACATCGGTACTCGTGGAATGTTAAATGAATTGAACCAAACAACACTCCACAATTCCTTCTGGAGCTAATTTACACTTTTTTTCGTCGCCTGAGGACCGTGGAAATCGTGTACCCATTGAATGCACTGAATTGCGTCGTTAATAATCTGGCTGGGACGATAGTTCCTAAAACTCCATTTAACTGGCCTGCCGACAGTTCAGGATTTTTAACCGCACTTTGAACCCCTTGAAAGTGTCACTACACTGTTCGATTCTCCATGGTCTGCGATACGAAAAAGTCTTCTTGCATGTCTAATATTTTTTTCCATTTACTTAGCTCGCACCTGGAACTGTTTTTCGGATTTACTGATTTCCATTACGCAGTCCGAGCTTTGCAACGGGTTCCTTAAAATAAGCCACTCAAAATAGTAATAAAATAATAAACAATAATACTTTATGTTAAACTAGAGTTAAATTCCAAAATTTGACGGGAGAAAAAATATTTGCTTCCATTTTCGAGCAAAGCACGCTTCGATCCTAGGTACGGATCTCCCCGAAGCGTCTAATGGTCATATTTTACATATGTTTTATTATCCATGTAATACACGGTGGTTTTCCGAATACAGCATCCGAGCCCGTGGTTTAACGATTGCAGCCTGCTTTTCACTCCACTTTGGCCTCTTCTGCTTCATGAGGGTTTTAGATGTTAATGGAACTTGTACGTTACTCTTTGAAGTATCCATCTTTTTGGCAACAACTCGAACTAAATTGCTTTTTTAATTTGGAAAAGCCATCATGACCTTCCGGTTTATCTTTTGGTCCATTGATTCTGGGTTTCAACCACATTTGGGTGCTTCCGCAAAGTTACAATCCTCACCAAACTTCCGGATGACATTTTGAGTACTTCCGAAACCGCTTTTGCTGTTTTTCAGACAGCACGATAAAAACCCGTTGTTTTGGCCCGATTTGGAATTATGCCACTACTTCAAGTGTTCTGTAGATTTTCTACCGAAAGACATGAACATAGCAAGCTGTCCGTCCATCTCCGTCCATCTCCGTCCAACTGAAACTTTTTGAGCCACGAAGAAGCTTAAGCCATGACGAAAAGGAAATGATGACGATCACTACCAAGCCACGACATCAAGATCATCATAGGAGACTTGAATGCTTAGGTTGGACAGGAGGAGAAGTTCAGACAGACAATTGGAAAGTTCAGCGCTCACCAATTGACGAACAACAACGACCTTCGACTCATTGTTTTCTCCACATCCAAGAACATAGTCATTCTTAGTACCTATTTCCAGCACAGCCTACCCTATCGCTACACATGGAGATCACCACAGCAGACGGAATCGCAAATTGACCACGTTCTCATTCACGAACGGCACTTCTCCGATATTTTCGACGTCAGAACCTATCGTGGCACTAACATCGACTCTGATCACTACCTGATCAGTGATGGTTAAACTGCGCTCAAAACTCTCCTTCATCAACAATAAAAAAATCCGTCAAGAAGAAGCGGAGTGTGAGGAGAGGGAGCAGCTGTGCCATTGTCAAGAAACACGAAATTTTTACCAGAAGCTTAACGCATCCCATAAAGGCTTCGTTCAGCGAATTGTGCAGGTCATTGAAACGCAGAGGCAGCACTCCGACGAACACCTGAATGGCGCGGAGAACGTAGACAATGAGGAACAAGACTAGCCAGTCAAGGTGGTGTATTCGATCATGCCTTGACCTACCCCGCATGGGGATGCTTGGCAAAAGTCTGTGTTTCCTGTTTCGGAATACTACCTCACAATGCCCTCCGCTCAATTTCAAACTACTTCTATTCAATTTTCACAGCCTGCCGTGAGCTAACGGAACTATCAATACTTTCTCTTCACAACTTTGTTCTAGCAAAAAATGCTGTCTACTCCTAGAGCCTCATGGTGATGAGAAATTATTTCCTTCTCAAAACAACATCATCACAGATCGTTACCCCGCGTATGGGAGAATACAAGGAAAGAACAATATCAAGTGGACTGGTGATGCATGCGTCGAAAACCAACTACATGCTAATAGACGACAGTGAGTAAGAATCCGGAAAATGAGGAAGTAGTATGTCGAAAGAAGGCAGATCTCCAGAGTACACGGACGAACAAATCAAAACTGTACCAAGATGAGCCGGTAATACGACGGGAAGTCTTTCTTTCTGGACGACAAAAGCTAATTTTCTCTGTCCTTTGGGACATATGTCAGGAAACGATTGTTTTTAGACCAATGGCAAATCTACAACTTCTTCGAAGGTTAGATACAAATTCAAGCACTATTTCCTACAATAAGTGATGCTATGCATCGGAAATTTCAGAGCCATGGTTCAGACCAAGTGGCTTGGCCATCAACCAGCAAGTCTACCAAATAGAGTGCGCAGAAACTTCATGCCGTTCCTTTTGAAACATCACTCAGATGGAGTCATCGTGGTTTGGCTGGGCAAGGATCGCACTTGGCTAAGAAGACGCTAACGTTTCTGGAGAGCCAAAATATAACATTTGTGCCAAAAGACCGGAGTCCAACTTATCTGTCAAAGTGTCATCCTATCGAGGATTTTGTTTGTCTATTGAACTCCACGGGTAATTGGAGGGCCAAGGACACGAAACAACTCATAAACAGGATCAGAAACAGCATCCCAAAAATTGTTGTGGCAGTCGTCCGGCGGTCATGTGCCACCATCATGTAGACCACGGACCATATGCTAATATTCAATAAGCTAAGTTTGAAGACGAAGACTTTTGTAAAATAAATCAGGTTGGTACTTCTTTGTTGTTTTTTCCCGTGCCATTCTTTCCGTTCCTTCTAATTGGTGACCACCCGTTATCTCAGAACCTTACTCGGGAATTAGTAGTCATGAAACCTGAGAGGAACGCCTTCAGGTATCTAAGTTGTTAGCGTATTTAGATGTCATGGACAATGGTTTAGAAAATAGGGAGCTTTGTTCAGCTCAGGGAGTTCTCGGATGAATTTTAATTTAAGCCTGTCTCGAAAGCACTTTTATGACCTTTAGCAGACGCATATGTAGCTTATAAATACGTTAAGGGGGGATATACAGTTAAAACGAGAAAAAAAACTTATTTTTGAAAACAAAAAAACTTCAAGGGGAAGTTTTAATCAAATCAATTGAAACTTTTTTACAATTATAAGCGTATCCATGTAGTATACAAAAATATTTTTTTCAACAAAATGGCGGCCGTGAGACTACGTTGAAAAAGTCGTTGCATTTTGCTTGTGCTGGCTCTTTTGGTTGCAGTTTCGATCTGAAACCTGCTAACCCCAAAAAATTTCATTAACTACATCTTTAGTTAATAGATGAATTGAAAAAAAAAATTGCACTTATAGCGTAACTTTTTTGAAAAAATCCACATATTTTCCGCCATTTTATCACATTTTTTTCCATATTTAATAATAAAATATTACAACAATTTTAAATTCATATAGAAGGTAATACTATAATAAAGAATTCCTATAAGTTTCATCTTAATCGAATAATTAGTTTTCAAGCTATCACCGGCATAAAATCAGAAAATGCTGTTTTGAGAAAAACGCGTTGAAAGTTTTAATTATTGGTTTGCACGCGAAGAAGGACTCTTCTAAAAACGATGCAACGAAACACTTGGGAATTTCAAATTTCGAAAAAAAGGGTTTCAGGAGCGTATTCTACGGGAAATTTGCTAACTTTTTATGCAAAAAATAAATATTGAAATTTTTGGTCATTCCAACTGTATATCACCCCTTAATACAAGAAGTCACAGAAGCCAACGCATCTAACGTACCGCAATTAATGGGGCATTTACCATAACTTACAATAATAAAAAGCATATTTACGTGTTTGAAAGAAAGCCAACCATTTGCCTTGCACACTTTCAAAATTGTGAATAATATGTCATTTTGAGGTATTTGAAATTATGTTTGATCCTGGTTTTAATTAAATAAATCTGAAGTTAAGAATAACTTTAGCATGAATAATTTATAAAATAATAATTGAAAAGAGTGCATCAATTATTATTTTCATATAATTATTTAGTAATTAACATGAAAAGAAATTCAAATGGACTGATAATTGAATCCAATAGCTATTCAATAGAACTCTTTATTTTTTTATAGAGCATCCCTACTCACCATGACGTTTTAGATCTTGCTTTTTTCAGGTCAACTGAACCTTTTTTTTTTTTAGCTCGAATTCCAGTGTTCTCTCCTGTGATTCAAGCCGTCTTTGGCCAGGACCAGAAATAAACGGCATAATTTTCTCCTCTGATGTTTGAGTGATGAACGATAAGAGTCGAAGCCCCTCTGCCGAAAAGTGGATGATTCTCGCTCGCAAATGACGGAGAAGATGAGCTTGGATTGCATTGAATTCTGTGGAGGCAAGGCAAAAAATGGGATGGAATGCAATCGTCTGGAGTGAAAGCACTTTGGTGGTGCCATATTTTGCAAAGGTGCCTACGGGGTTTCTGGATAGCCACGTGTTGCGCATTGTGTTGTCCTAACGGTTTTTGGTGTTTTTGTCGACCTGGGTCTGGAGAATGGCCACCGGGGTGCATTGGTGTGCCCAGCCACTGTTTTTGTGGTCAACGACGGCGATGATGGTGGAAACGTTGATGATGATAATAATCATGAGGGTGGCCAACTACAGCTACGAGTGAGTGAGCAAAGCTTGTTTTTCTGTGGAAGCCAAATCAGATTTGAGCTTGTGTATTGATTCGTAGATTTTATGGGGATTTAGATAAGATTTGATAGACTCGTAAATGCCAGACCGATAGGATGTTTACCGACGGGATTTGAATCAAACCTGCTGCTTTTGGTTGAATTAGTCGGAGACGTGGAAAACAATCGGGGGATTTTTCTGGAAGAGATAAATATGATTGGGTTGGAAGAAAAACTTTGTTTACATGAATACTTACGATTTCCGTAATTGAACAATAGGAGTCAAACTAAAGGACATAAAATTCACTTGGTTTTACTTAGTTTTCAGCCTAATTGATGAACCTTAATAATGCTTTTAAATGGAATATACTTATACTGAATATTTAGTTGAACCACGAGATCTAATCTTTGGCGTATGAATGTACACTTACCGAAACTACCATACTTTCATTGCATGATTCATCCATCCATAAGTATCTAATTTCTTGAACATCGATAATCTTACGAGATAATTTCGGTAGTGCGGATATCAGCAGTCTTATGCTGACAGTCAATATCCGGAGATCGTCAAGATGCCAAGATGCTGTAGCAGCACTTCATTGTTAGTGAATTTGGCTATGCATGATAAATTGACCAACATTTTAGGATACCCACACTATAATAGTCCTTACTACATTTTATGTCTTGTGAAAAGCGATAATGCTTGGCTTGATGCTTGGATTGTACCACCGAGGATGAGCATGGAATATGGAAAAACATGGTTAGTCTTCATATATGTGAATTCTCATTTTCTACTTTATGTTCTATAGTTTGAATTGGTTAGGACTAGGGTTCTGATGCATGGCCAGTATCGGAGTCATTGTTTGTTTTGCTGGCAATGAATCCGGTTTTGACTGATAAAGGGGCGCGCCTTTGAAGAGTGCTGTCGCTCATAAAGGGCTTAAATAGAGGAAACTTTCAATAAAACTTTATTCATTGCCAACAAAACAAACAATTACAACTTTAACAACACCGATTACTTGATCATTTCTCAATAGTGATGAAGCAACTTGACATGCACTAAACAAAGGATACGGGATATGCTACAATAGATCAATCCACTGCTTATGTCCCGAACAGAGGAAAAAAAAACTTACTCAAGTAAAAAAATCATCTTGAAGACATGATCTAATGTATTTTTCTAGTACACATAACTTATTTTTGGTATCTTATGACCACAATAGTGCGATCTATTAAAAAAAAACGATCTATTTAAAACATCTTTAAGGTCACACAAAAAATAAAACCCATATTTAAAAAAAAATCAAGCACGTGGGGTAATTCAGACCGGGATGTGGGGCAATTCAGACCACCTCAAATTAAATGCAATTTTATTGTAATTGAACCAACTAAATCAGGATCCATTGAAAATAATCATTTATTCCATCAACAAAATTAAAATTTCATAGTTAATATTTCAAAATTCACCTCGAGACGGCCGCGAGTAATTGGCTCTATCCTCCTAACTTTAGTTTTAAGATAAATGATGTATAAAAATATGAAAATTTGTCTTGCGGACCATTGCAACCTGAATTCCAATTTATGCATTACTAATAATATTTACTGGTAAAAGATTAATTATGTGTGAAAATATATGCGAAACAAGGTGGTCTGAATTACCCCGCATGTTGATGGTCTGAATAGCCCCACATACCTTTTCTACGCATTATGGTGTTCGCCATAAAACAAATACCAATTTGATTCAATTTATTTTTTGAATTGCTTAAACAGAGTCTGTAAGCTTCTTATAGCACATACCTGATTTTTGTTAGCTTAAAATTGGAAGCTTTTACCGCGTTTTTCTTGTGCGCAATTCCTATTATTGTAGGCACTGAAAAGTAAACTACGCCGCGGCGCACCTCAAGGTCGACTGAAGTCAATGTATATATTTGTCAAAGTAGTGGTGCCGCACAACGTGTCAGATAATAAGGTTGAGATTTTTCCATGTACTGCCATTGCGAAAAAAAATCGACGGTCGGGTTTACCCTCCCGGTCTGAATTGCCCCACCCTCCCCTACAAAAACTAACTTTTTTTTTGCAGAAATAGATGTTTACACTCTTGGGCAAAGTTGTAGCGCAGAAAATTTCATGGAATTTTCAAACATAAATTTTTTTTGTAGCTTGAAAATTGACTGATTTAGAGCAATTTCCCCTCATTAACTTAGGGTGTACCATAAAATATGTTTTTTTACACTAACTTTTTATTTCAATTTGAAATGTTATTTTGATATGTTCAGTTTGCCACTTGCTTTAACCAATCAATAGTTATTGAAGTTTTTTTTTCTCTAAAACCATTTCAGATTCAAATGTAATTTTCTCAAGATACAGAAATAACGTATCTCTAGTTTTCACAAATGTTAAACAATATATTTTTTTTTGTGTTTGCCTCAATCATAAAAATCAACATTTGAAAAGGGCGTATTTTCTTTTTAGAAAAACTTCAATAACTATTGATTGGTTGAAGCTAGCGGCAAAGTTTGTATACCAAAGTATGCGTCTTTAAAAGTTCTAAAAATCGTGGGAATAAAACTGTACACCCTAAGTTGATGAGGGAAAATTGCTCTAAATCGGTCAATTTTCAAGCCATAAAAAAAATTTATATATGAAAATTCCTTGAAATTTTTTGCGCTACAACTTTGCGCAAGAGTGTAAACGTCTATTTTTGCAAATAAAAAATTTAGTTTTTATATTCCCGTGAAAATGGGGACCACCCTTATTTGAACCAACATAAAAAAATGGGCCTTAAGGGTACAAACCATGTTGTACAACATCACTTTGCTGTAAAGTTTTATGTTTAGGCGCTGGGAGCATGTTTCCTCGTAAATTCGTGATCTGGACCATAGTGCACAGTCGATTAAAATTATTTTTAAAACATAAAAATATGTCTAGATTATCAAGCAATTTAACTTCTTACTCAAAATTTGTCATCTCAATCATCGACAAAAAAAAACGCAGCTTTTGATTTTTTTTTAGTGATAACTGTAATAATAGTTTCAACCGCCCCTATCATTTTGTCCATAGCTATGGTGTGAAGTTGAATTTGAGTCCAAAACGCAGTCTAGTATCATACTCGTGATGGTTCATTGGAAATTATTTGAATTAGTTATTATAATAACCATATTAGAGCACCTTCTTAGTGAAATGTCATTAGGCTCTAGGAATTTTAGAAAAAAATTACATTTCTTGTGGATCGTCACAATAAATCATGAAAATGGTACAATAAGTAATGGGAATGCATATACAAGTTCATCATAATCATAACATCCATTACTGTCAAATTCGATCTGTATTTACATCTGCTAATTTGACACTTGGTGGATTGAATTGTTGTGTTCATGCATTTCTGCATTTAGTTTCACATTTTAATAACTTGCTTATAACCTATTGGTTAATGTGATGCTATAAACTACCTATTATTATTATATAATATAAGACATCGTTATGCAGTGCATCTTTAAAACTCCTTATGCGACCTTAAACATGTTATAAAAAGGTCGGTTAATTGCGCTGTTTTGGTCATATTTGAGTCTTAAATTATGTCATATATTCTAAAAAAAAAAATCATATATGACTTATGAAAGGCAAAAATTTTGCGATAACATCCTCTCAGCTTGTATATGATAAAAAATGTTTTTCATTTCATTCTTAATATTCCTATATAACACAATTTCAAGATAACTGGCTAAAACGATGTTTTTGGTGTTACTTGGGTAGTGATGCGGTCAGCAAATGTAGAGGAAAAAAACTCGCAGTACATCATTATTTCCAATAATGTTGAAATCCTAGGATCTTTATCGTAACAAATTGTTAATTGATAGCTCATTTGCATCAAACTATTATGATTTTTAATTTGTTATATCTGTTGCTCCAACTTTGCGTTTGATTCCAATCATTAAGTTTTGCTCAGCCTCAGGCCTTAAACCTGTCTGGAAGCCTTTTTCCCTTTAATAGCAAAATTGTTGTTTAACAATGGCCGAACATCTTACTATTGGGCGAAGCTCTGGGGTCCTCGAAGCATTGCACAATGGTATAATTTTGATATTGTTTCCTGCATACAATTCCTAACGCGTTTTTGCTTAATCGTACCTGAAGTTATGAAGACAACCACAGCTACATATTAGCTGTCAAAGCATATTCTTTTAAGAGCACTTGGACAACTTTTAGGCTTTGAAAAGAAAAACCGTGACATTGTCACGACAAAATGTGTTGTACAACTTAAGATCAGGAGCTGCTCAAAGTCTTCTCAGAAGTTTGGGGTTCACCTAGCAACGCCATTCGTGGTAAATTTCCATCTGCACGGAACTTCCATCCTCACTAAACCGTAAATCGTCCTATGCGCGTATCGCTCAAAGACTACAAAGGTTCGTTAGTCCCAGCCGGGAAAGTCAATTTTTCGTTAATAATTCTGTTTTGCCGTAGCATGATGAATTTTTTTTTCTTCAGCAAACCGGGTCTTTATAAACAATTCTTTTCAAGCAACTGGTCCAAAAGGTCAGAGCTAACCCTCTTTCAAGCCGAAGTGCCTGGTTCACACCATTCCTGAACCTTTTTGTTTTGATTTAGGACTAGTGGAGTAGGGACATTTTCAAGTTCCACCGGCTGACGCACGACGAGTGGATTATCTTCTCTATGCTTACTCAAAGTACTTTATAATACCCGTCAATTTTGGAAACAAGAATCAACAGTTCTAGGCTTGTTCTGAAATAAAAAAAAAACAAAAAGTATTTTAAAAACCTTAGGTTTTCCACATGTTTCAAAATCGAATTACATTAAATAGCAATCATGCTAAATCTAGCGGGTACTGCCATGTGTCGATATATTCACTTAACAGTCGTGTTGGACTTTTGTATAGGATAACCACGGAGATTGACTGACATATCTTGTACGTCGATGTGAAAAGAAAATCAATGATTCCTGCGCACCCGAGCAGCAATACCAACATGTATGAGTACCAGTCTTGGTAAAAGTCATGCTCATTAGATTCAAAAGCGTGGATTTTCAGGCAACATAACATTGACTACCTATAAGTTCCATGTGAAAATCAAATGATAACTTATGACAACTAACGTAACCAGAAGAATGAACGTTCCATTTTCAAAATGCTTTGATATTCATTTATTTAAACAAGTTCATTTTCAAAACGAATTTCGAAATGTCAGAAATGAAATTCAATCAACCACAATGAATATCAATTACCCGTCGGGATCGGAAAAATGCAAGGGCAGCTCAGTCCAGGGTATTCTTGCACAACATTGCTAGCATCTATTCCTCTGGGACGATGATGACGGCCCTGGTTGTTCCATGTTTGGATTAGGATTCAAAATCACTTAATAATAAAAAATCATCACAAGGAATGATATTCAGATTTCATCAAATGAAATTCATGCTTACCGATTGATGATCAAAACAACACTGACAGCAGATTTTTGACCCGCACATAGATCCGACTTCATTCATTGTAGCAAACAAAATTCAGTTGGCATAGAAGTGACAGCGGTAACCATGAAAACCGAGAAAGTAAACATCATCATTACACTGGGATAAAATCATTTTCACTTCTCATGGAAATTTTATGAGCTTGTAACCAATGTGCTTATACTGACTGAGCCAAGAAAAAAAATCGTATTTGTTCGGGACCTACTGGTCTTAGAGTTAGTCTATGGTACCACCATATCCTGGAGCAAGTAAACCATTATCCCGTTTTGTGATTGGCTCCAATAGCACTGTTTGTATAAACAGGTTCAAGTCAGAAATAGGTATTAATATTGAAAAAATAGAGGCAGGTTATATCTAGGATATAACCGCAAGTTTAACGTAGGATGCGTTAGTATTTGTAGAATAAACGCCAATTAATCTATGGTTGCCAAATAGCATAAATTTTCAACTGTAGTATTGTTAGATATGTTGAAACACAGAAACACCTTCCGACACACTGAAACACAAACACAAGGTAGCTCAGTGACCTACCCCCTGGGTTTGGCCCATATCACGAATAGTTAAAATTTTCCGTTGATTCACTTTTTATCTATGAGTTATGATTATAGCAATGCTTGTCTGATAGTTTAGATTGCAGTTTAGATATATTTGTTTGGATACGTTAGGTTAACTATGTAGGGTTCTCGATTAAAGGGAGAAAAGTGTTTTAAAAAAATTTGGATAAAAAAATCTCATGGATGTCAGCTTTTTGCACTGTTTTGCTCCATCTCGTCACAAAATCTAGGCAATTTAGCGCTTTAGCAATGACGCAAAGGGGCAATCTATCAAACGTTACCACTAAATAATAAAAAATTGAAGCAAACATTAAAATTCTAAAACTGGTTCAAAAGTTAGGGAGGGGAGGGAACGGCTACGCCTATGGACTACTTATTGTTATGATTTTTATGCTAACGTAAGAACTACACGACACTAACAAAACGCGACGCGAGACAAGACACAACACTTATCGTTCTTACAATTTAAAATAAATTTACCTCTTGGTCGACCGGTTTCGGGCACGATGCTGCCCATCTACGGGACTATGTCCGACTGATTACACAAATCTTCGTACGCTTTCACGTAGTTGTCAGAAGAGAAGAGACAGTTACTGAATTCTCAGCTTTGTCAAGTTAAACAGGCATGATGTGATGGGAGGTTCGTCTTCATTCATGAGCGTTTCGGATGAATTGGCGATAAACATCGATTCCCATGCGTTTAAGTGAGACGGTTTCCTTACTGTTTTTATCAGTTTTGCGTTTTCCCAGTCAATATTATGGTCAAAACCTGTCGCATGTACCGCTGTTGCTGATTCATTGAGTTTCCGTTTATCAACAGCGTTTTTGTGTTCTTTCATGCGAACCTTTACTTTGCGGCGGGTTTGTCCGATGTATACGGATGAGCAGTCCTGACAGGGAATTTGGTAAATCCCCGAGTTTTCGTCCGCTGGAACCTTGTCCTTCAAGTTGCATAGAATGTCGCGTAGAGTGTTTTCGCTTTTGTAAACTATGTGTAATCCTTGTTGTTTGAGTGTGTTTTTTATTGGGTTCGTAACTTTAGGATAAAACGGTAGACTGATCCTTCGTACATTTTCTCTGTCTGGCTTAAGTGTGGTGATATTTTTTATGTGTAGCTTTCGTTTGTGTTTTTGTAGAATTTTTTCCGTGAACTCTTTCTCGTAGCCATTCATCTCAGCTGCCTGGTAGATACGTTCTTTTTCTTCTGCGAATTCTTGTTCCTCCATGGGTACATTATATAGGCGGTGTGCCATGGAGTGAAAAGCCGCTTGTTTTTGGGATCCAAAGTGATTGGAGTCGGATGTAATGTACCGATCAGTCGATGTCGGTTTACGGTAAATTCCAAATTTCAACGTGTCATCTTCTTTTCTGGTGATCATTAAATCCAGGAAAGGTATTTTTCTGTCGGTTTCTTTTTCTACCGTGAACTTAATTGAGCTGTGACGTGAGTTAAGCATCCTGACGGATTATGGACTAACCTAGTTTATCCTGACGGCCTATGGACTAACCTAGTTTATCGTTCACTGTTGCATATCTGGTCACAAAAAGAAAAAGTCTTTCCTCATACCAGTTTATAAATCTGGCAAAAAATCCGATATTCGTAATTATCGTGGCATTGCCATAATATCATGCATTCCAACGAATCGATCATTAATAAAAATGTTTTTGACCAAATTAAAAATAGAATAACTAACGCACAACACGGTTATTTTAAAGGCCGCTCAACTGCTATGAACATACTGGAATTTTTAATTACTCATTAAATGCAATGGATAAAGGTAATAACGTAATGGCTTTTTACACCGACTTCAGTAAAGCGTTTGATAGATTAGACATTGCAATGGTGATTTTCAAGCTTGAAAAAATGGGAATTGAGATGAGACTGCTCAATTGGATTGAATCGTATTTAACTGATCGTCAGCAAATTGTAAAGTTTAATAATAAAAAGTCTAACCCAATTCATGTCACGTCGGGGGTTCCTCAAGGCTCACACTTAGGACCTCTTCTTTTCATTCTATACATTAATGACATATCTCTTATCTTAAAAAATCTCAATGTACTTATATATGCTGATGACATAAAGCTGTACTTAGAAATTAAGAACGATAATGAAATTAATGTTTTTCACAATAATATCCAAGTTTTTCATACGTGGTGCTGTAAAAGTCTATTGAAATAAAATGTTAAAAAATGTAATCTCATAACGTATAGCAGAAAACAAAGCACGCCAAATGTTCAAGTTATATTAGGAACAGAAAGTGTACAAAAATGCGATATAATAAGAGATTTAGGTATTATTCTAGACTCAAAACTAACGTATGTGGATCATTATAACAAGATAGTTCATAAAACAGGCAATATGCTTAATTTTAAAAAACGTTTCGGATACTACTGTTTAGATCCATATACAATAAAAACGCTTTATGTTGCGTATGTCCGATCAATATTAGAATATTGTAGTATTGTTTGGTCCCCTTATATGAAAAAAAACATGAAGAAAGAATAGAGTCAATCCAAAAACAGTTGTTATTATATGCACTGCGTAAGCTAGGATGGACAGCATTACCTCTCCCAGCATATGAGGCACGTTGTATGCTGATCAATATTAAAACTTTGAAAGAACGTCTGGATTATGCTAAGGTCTTGTTTGTTAATGATTCGGTATCACAACGTATTGACTCAACTGATCTTTTGTCAAAGCTAAATTTATATGCCACCACTCGACAATTACGCAATCGTAACCTATTCGCAGTATATATATGCTAAATTTGGACCGCCGAACCGCATGATGATTGTATATAATCAGCATTGTGAAATGATTGACTCTAATATACCTAGGACAAAATTGAAAAAAATATTTTAACACTCTGCGAAGTAATAGAACATAGGCATTCAATTTTAGTATAAAGATGTATCCATGTAAGAATGATCCATGCTACAAAACGGTCTACTATTGTTTGACGGCAAATAAATAAATAAATTACTCACATTTGAAATCTGTGATGCGAAAATATAGCAATTATAAGACATCGCCTTTTAATTGCATTTTAATCAATAGTTTATAATTATTAGAAGGTAATTTGGGATAATTGAGTTAATGCGCAGTATAATTTCCAACCGCTTGATGTTGGACATCTTCAAAATCTATCGAAGATTAATTGAGTTTTTAGCGTTAAGTTTGTTTCATTTTTTCATACGACTCCCAAACCCTGCCATGAAATTAAGTTAAAAAAAAAATTAAGTTCATCAACCTTGTTTTATTTTCGATATAATATCGTTCTCCCTCTTCGAACGGTTAATCTTCGGATTCTTGAAAACAATCAGCAATTTTACACCGTGATTTGATATTAATTTTTTGTGTAGATCAATTCAAATATACCAACCGGATTTGATGTTTGATTTTAAAACAATTGCAAACATCCAACTGCTCCATGATTCCGGATCACTGCGTTTTGTTGTTGGGAATCGAATGACAGTTAATCAAAAGGATACGACAGCAAAAGAATCGGGCAGCATTGTTTTATTGGTTTCGATGCGCCAACCTAGAACTGTACCCGTTCCTGTGAACTTTAATTTTTATTTATTGAAAAAGGAAAGCGCTTCATACAATCAGTGTAGCACATATTGGATTGAAAACCAATGCGTTTTCAAATGTTTGTTAGTGCTCGATTCATGTGCATTATTTACAATTTAAAATTTAATTAGTTTTTGAGAGTAGGGTTTATATGCTAGTAATGGAGCCCTTAGTAGAAGCTTTGAACATTTTAGATGTATTCCATAAGAATTTTATTAACTATGTGTACAACATTCCCACATTTGATGAAAATAACTAGTCATTTACACAAAATTATAGTAAACTCTATTTTTGCCTCTAGGTTTTCCTGGGAAACATCGATTATTGCGCTGATCATAATGTGCCTATTTTGGACCCATTTGCTTATTTTGGACCCGGGTCTGTAATGCGCATTATAGACCCGGGTCCAAAATACGCATATCAGCTAATTTGATTAAAATGATTGATCTGACGCTGCTAAACCAATTTTTTATCTCGTATATCTCGTAGACAAATAGGGTAGCGCATATATTTTGGACTAGTATATATTATAACCACCTTCAAATAGAAAACATTCTAAACGCATCCGATGTGTAACAACAGCTGTGTTGAAATCTATCTAGCTACAATCTAGGTATTTAATAAAACTATTACAATCTGAGATGCAGTTCCTCATATTTTCAGAGACGATAGGGGATGATATTTGAGGAAAAAATTGTTCTACGCAGATCGTCAAATCTCATATTTTACGGAGTTGTTGAACTTTTATTTTTTTGGTAAATGGTAGTCTTAAATTGGCTGTAACTCAAAATTATGTTATTTAGCAAGATTCTATTTGGACTGCCGAAGCCAAACATTTGGCGTAACCGTAGCAGAGATGACTATCTGCTAACTCTTCTGGAATAAAACATAGTTGTTTTCCGGAAGCCGTGTGGTACTGTTTTGAAAACATTTGAGCTATTACATTCTTCTCCTTAGACACCAAGCAGCGCGGTAATCAAGCGGGCTGTGCGTCCTGCGTAGACATTACCCAGACAACCACAAGTCGTTTAACAGTGTTTAAATAGTATCGTATATTCCTATATTTTTAAGTCTACATCGCAATTAATTGTGTTCTTTATCGTGTTATGTTTATGTTAAATCGTAAATGGTGCAAATTTTCGGCTTATATACGATGTGTCATTTATTCATCGTACTGCGTTACAAACAAAAGCGGATAAACATCGCTAAGCTTTTTAAATCGAATTTGTTATTACAAATTCAATCGCATACGATATCAAACCAACTCGTTTAAGAAAACAATGGAATTTGCGCGTATATGGTCTCCACTTTTGCACGTATAAGCCATATTTTTTGCATTCTACACGATTTCTTTACTTACACATATGTTTGTATATCATAAAGACAACTTTCAATATACGTGCATTTTGGTTGTCTGCGTACCGCGGTTGGGTTGAATGCAGGCACAACATGTTGCATTCAAATAAAAAAAAAAACTAAGCAAGATAGAATTTTTTTGTCAAAGAGAGAGATGTAGAACACGTTTAAAGCCATATATTTGTTCAGCTGTGGTTGATAAGCTGTTCTTTTTTCATCTAAAAACATGAAAAAAAAATCTAAAAATGAGAAGTTTAAAACATGTTTATCCCTAAGACACTAAATTACAACAACTCAACATTTAAATAAAAAAATTAAGTAGAAAACTTTCTTAGCTTTCGAATGAAGGAAATATAATCTTGCTAAATATCAGATTGAGTTACAGCCAACTTAAGACTGACACGTACCAAAAAAATAAAAGTTTAATAACTCCGTAAACTATGAGCTTTCTCCATATGCGTATAACTTTTTTTTCTTCGCCCCTGAATATATTGGCACTAAGGAACCGAACACCGTATATAATGTATTTTACAGCAAAGTGAACAAAATACATACATGACCAGAAAATATTCGTTCCCGTACACTGATAGAAAAGTAATGATAATATATTTGTGTCCGAAACATATTTTTTTGCAATGTGATCAACAAATGATAGCTATTTTTAACCACTTATACTTCCTATGTGTACACAACACCAGTTATACTTTTCATTTGTCAAATATGTGTTTCTCATGTGTGAACAAATCAGTCTTATGTGGCACTTTCCACAGATATGAACAAAGCTGGTTAAATTCGGTACATTTCCCCTAGTTGAATAAGTTGTAACATGCGTGCATATACAACATTTTTTTATGTGGAATACAAAACAGACATACACACTCAAGTTATTTTACAGAAATCTGTAAAATTTTACCAAATTCTCAACAGCTGAACGTTCGGTAATCCAATTTTACGGATTTCGGTAAAATTTTAACCGAAACCGGTAGTTTTTTTACAGATTTCTGTAAAATTTCACCGAAATCCGTTAAATCGGATTGCCGTACGTTCAGCTGTTGGAATTCGGTACAACTGTACAGATTTTTGTAAAATTGAAGTGAATTGAAGTGTGTATAACAAATTATTTATTATTTCATTATTCAAGCATGTAAGGTCAACCATGAACATTTAGTCATATTTGAAAATTCAACAATTCTTCAAAACACCGCTGGTCTGGCTATTGTTCTTCAAACGTGACAATTTCTGCTCCAATTTTGTGATCGTAGACAACTTCTTCAATTCTGCGTTCTTTATGCGTTCAGCTCGTTTTTCATCAGATTTCGTGTTTTCCCCAGATTGATTACTTCATTAGATGATGCTCTGCATACAAACCTTCACGATGCGGCTGGGAGAGATCATCCAGATTATCTGTATACACTATTTTCAATTCTTGAATATTCCTCATCCCTTATGAAATACGTTTCTACACAACCATTTTAAAAGAGGCGTACTAGGCAATGACTAAAAGCCTCTATAAAGGCAAAAGCACCTATATGAATTTTGTTCCAGTCTTCGACCTATAATACAAAACTTGTAAGGTTTGTACAAATGGGTCGAAAGCGAGTGCTGGCCCTAATTGCCAACTCCAAAATGCCACCAAATTCATCCAATCTTATCACTTTGTATCGGAAGACTTTGCGTTGCGTTTGGTAGCCCTTGTTTGGTAGACGTTGCGTTTGGTAGACGGCCGTTTGGTAGACCTCTCCTAGCTCTTCCAAACCAGCTTTTCCCGAGACAATACTTCACGGTAGAGCGTGGAATTTTATACTGCTTGCACGCCTGTTTTATCGGAACATGGTTTTGAATCGCTCGAATTCACTGTTGCACTTCAGATTCCGTGTACGAATGCTTACATATATTAATTTTTCCCATTTTGATCAACAATTTCCACTTTAGACGGTGAGCATAAAATAAGTTCAGTTTGCTTACAAAAAGAAATGAGGGGTTGGAAATAGGCAACAATGCACTTCCAATCAGTCGTATAATGGACCCTCAAAGTTTATACATTTTTTACAATTTTTCATTGTTTTTATATCTGCATAGTAAAATTGAATATAAGGACTAAGTATTAACGTGTTGAAAATGCCTTTTAATTATCTAAAATTTATTCACATCATAAGTTTCCTTTTTTCTCTAATGTAACGAAAATTCTTACAAATCACTGTACTATGCAGTGGTCAGGTAAAAATAATTAATAATGATGTTTTATGTGTGAAATTTGTGAGGAATCATATTCTCACCTTTGTTTTAGTGTTGATACTATGTGTTTGAACTGACAATGCTTAGGTTAAATACGATAATAACGAAATAATTGCAAAAATATGGCAGGGTGTCCATTATACGCACAGGGTCCATTATACGCATACAATCCCTACATTGGTGTATTATTCAAATGTAGTTTTTTTTTTATTTTAGCTGTGTTCACTTTAACCAAATGTAAGGTATTTGATAGAAACTCGTAACGACGGTATTTATTGCTACCGGGCCCAATTTTTCTCCTAACATTAATAATGCCAATCTGAAAAAAAAAATATTCCCAAAGGCATTTCTTTTGAGGGAAACGTTTCGCACCTGACAATGCTTGCTAAACAATTTCTAATTGCTATATAAATTCATACATTATTCCATGCGCCACATCGTGTCATGTTGTGTTTACATCCCAAAATCACGTGAAGCAAATTGTTCCTTGAATCTCACATTTAATCTCGACGTACGAACAAAGTGCCATACTTACCATCTCCCCCAAGAAGGTATGATTGATGATTCCTCTCCATCACCTTGAAAGTAAATCTCTTTGCTGGCCTGAAATGGGATTTTCTGAATTTTCAACACAACAGATTGCCATTAAACAGAAAATCTTCATCACTTCATAGTCCCCAACTATTCCGACAGTACCGATCCGAAAGCACATAAATCATTCTGCGTATATTCTAATACTGTAGTATTTGCCGGTGTGTGCAGGCCTGGTTCGATTCCAAACTGCCAACTTGACTATTTGTCTCTTTCTGCACTTGGAACGTTAAGGAATATTTACGACTTTCTTGGAAAATTTTCCCATCAGCAAACCACTCCTCAGGACACAACCAAACCAGAAAGCCAATCGTCTGTGTATGTGTATGCCTTTGGGTTCAGAATTGGGTTATTCTTCCCTTCGGCAGATCCGGATTCCAAACAGATAGAAATAAATCTATATACCCTTTTCAAAGGTGGTAGACCGGAGATGCCAAGTGGCCGTAGCCAACTAAGAAGGTACATTTGAGTTAGTGAAAGTGAACGGGATATTACTAGTCTCTGTTGGGTGGGGGTTGTGCGTTGTCAACGTGCGTGATATATGTGAAGAAGTTGGCTGTTGGTAAGGCTATTCAAGGGTCGGCAATAATATACCTTTATCAGAAATCAGCTCATCTGAGAAGACCGGCCGATCTAGCAAGTGAATCATTCAATTCAATTTAAAACGATACACCCACAATGACACCAACGTTCAAGGTAACCTTTCGGCTTACCCCTGTCGTGTGACGGTTTCTTCAGTGGTTTATCTAAGGAAAAAATCACATTTATCAAATTTAGCTCTGATGTCGATAAGTTCTTTCGACATGGAAGGTCAATTATGCGGATGGCTTATGAATGAATCGATGATATTTTGTGGCCTGACACCAAAGGAGACAGCACGGCTGTATTGAGAATAACATAAAATTGAATTGATACCGAACCATGATAAGAGTTCTTGTGTACACTTTCTTTGCGTTCTAGCGTTGAATCAAGCTCCATAGATAAGGAACATTACGTCAGCTCAAAAGTGGCTGATTTGTCGCTATTTCAGAAATAGTGTCCACCATATGGGAAATCTCCAGGACACCCATCTGAAGGGGGGAAAGTTCACATACGAGTAGGCTACTGATAAGGACCCTAAGCAAATTGCAATTCCCATCGAAAAGAACGGCAAACTCCAGTAAAGTCACGTTTTGGCTTTCCTGGCTCGTTATCGTTTTGATTTCAACGGGGCGCGGCTTACGATGTGAGTGAGCTTATCCTAGAGTGTGGTGTGACGGGTTTTCCTCCGGGGGCCTTTGGCCAGTGGGAGGATATGACGACGCTATGACGAGACTCCGGAGGATCGTTGGAATATGCAAATAAGTTTGACAAAATTTTCCACTTCAACTTGTCCGCTCGCTCAGCTCAGCCTCCAATTGAATTGTGTTTGTTCTTTAGTCAAATCTGTAGGTACCATTATTCACTGCATGCTTGCGTGTTTGTGTCACTGTATGCGGTTGTACGTGTGTGTGTATGTGTGCACATGAACATCTCGTCTCTAATCCGGAGAAGCATAATTTATGATAACTTTTCGAGTGATATTTTGTAGCTGTTGGAGTAGGAAGCCACGAACGGAAAGGAAGCACAAGTTAACTTTCGAGGAGCTTTCGGCAACAGATAACGAGACAACGAAGGAAGTGAGTTAGTGGGAATAGCATGGTGTTCTTTTTCATTTGTGTTATTGTCTTTTTTCCTGTGGTTTAGAGACAACGATGTAGACAGCTTCTCACACCGGAATTAGAACAACTGCTGTCATCTAGTTGGGATGCATCAAGAGATAACGGGAAGCATGAGTTCACGCTTGACAAGCGAGTTATGAAAAGAGTCTGCAATTAAAACGCTACATTGTGTTGGTATTCTGTGTCAGTTAGTTAATTGAGATATGCAAAGTTTTAACGAAACATGAAGATCAAATCATTAGAACAATGTCTTTCTTCTCTTATGGTCTTAAATATGGCCACTACGACCAATTAGAGGAATATTGTGGTATGACCCATTTGATTTAGCAGATCAGTTTACCCATCACAATTGAGATGTCATGGGCAATGTCTGAGTCTGCATTTTGTCCCAGGTAGGTACGACTTGTCTAATAAAGTCTATTACCTTACTGGGACTTAACTGCCAGACTTCATAGGGTTGTAAAAGCCCTTTTCCTAAAATTCGAAGCCGAGTCCTGAATAAAATACTACAATCGCAGAGCAAATGTTCTGAAGTTTCGCTTTCTTGTTGGCAAAGTCGGCATCGCGAGTGTTCACCGAGTGTTTACCCATTTTTTCCAAGTGGTATCTACTAGGGCAGAGGCCAGTGAATAGACCGGTTATCACCCTCAGATTATTTTTGTTTAATTTAAGTAGGTTTAGAGTGTTTTTTTCACTCGGTACTATGAATCTTTTAGCTTGTCGTGATGTATCTGTGGTATTCCAGTTTGCTTGTACCATAGACTTTTCCCACTGCTTAAACTCCATCTTTAGAAAACAGTCTGCAACTGCACAGAATGCTAATGGTTGACGGCTTTGAAGGTTTTTGATAACGATGTGTTGAGAATATTAACAACAAAAACAAAATTGTTTCGTTTTTCAAATCGACCGATTTGTTTAATGCGCAAGAATAAAGGAGAAATAATTATTGTGCACATTCATTAGTATAATCCATCGTAAAGCTCGATTCAAATTAAATCTAGACGCACGGTCCCTGGTGGTTGGAACAAAAAACGTTTGACAGGCATTTGTTGATGTTTTATTGACGAAGAAATTGGTGAAAAATTCTTCACGATTGATCGACGCACCTAAAAATAACGGATCATGGAAATTGAGAAAAGAAAATTAATTGTGCACAAACATCTAGAGCATCCTTCGTGGTGTGCCTCAAAAATTGCAAAACTGTTAAAATTCCCAAAGTCAGCGGTGTGTCTTGTAATCAATCGTTACAAGGATACTCTGATTGTGGAGTCATCTATCATAAAAGTGGCATTATGGACAAAGAGCTGAGGAGAAAGGTGTCGAGGTACGTGAAAGGCAACCCAGGTGTCTCCATATGTGATTTGGCAAAGAAATACGATTCCATCTTTTCCACCGTGCGTAATATCCTTTCAAGAGAAGGATATAAGTCTTTCTGCGCTTTCTCCCTGAAACAGTGGCCAAAAAGCGAGCACGATTACTATACGAACGAATTTTGGCGGAATTTGATGGCTGTATTTCAATGAATAACGAAGCATATCAAAAAATGGATTATAAATAAATCCCCGGACGAAAATTTTACCTGAAAACTGGTCGTGGAGATGTCCTCCCAGGTATAAATTTGTTTTTGCTGATTAGTTTGCTCGGAAACTAATGATTTGACAAGAAATCTGCAGCTGTGGCCTTAAAACCCAGGTTTTGATCACATCCCACACAATCAGGGATTGTCGAAAAACACAGAGTAGTGCAAAATAGGCAAGTGCTTCACCCAATTTCAAGTGTGCGTCTCCTGTTTCAGAAGAGTGCACAAAATGAAAGTGCGAGAGATTTCGTAGCAGCACGAGAGACAGATAGCCGCACATGCACTACTCTTTCAGGGACAAAGAGTAATGCACAGTGCTCTACTCAGAGCTCTACTCAGTGCTTTACTCTGTGCTTTAGCTCACGCCTTAGTAAATGGTAGCAAAATGAAAAGTGTTGATGCCAGTAACAAAAAGGCATTGTATGGGTTCATAGAGGGAAATTTTTTATTAAAATCCTTATTCACATACTAGTCCGGCCCATGCCGCCGTGTCTGTATTTTGCACTTGTGTGCACAGAGACGACAAGGGAGAGTGCAATCGTTAGCACCCAAAGAGACGACAGCAAATTCAAAATGAGATGTGCTGCTTTGAGCGCACGGCACAACAAGGGTGAGCGGGAGTACAGACTGCACTTTCACGTCTCTTTGAAATTTAATGTGCTGTCTCGTAGCAGCGCGTGCTGCACTCAAAGAGATTTGAGTCGCACCTTATCCCTGCTCACAATGACGTCGAAGGTTTACATAAAAGAGTGTCTGAAAAATCGATTTTTTTCCCTTCATTTGGCAACACAAGACCAACGTTATGTTTTGGCCGGATCTAGCCAGCTGCTACTACTCTAAAGAGGTACCAGAATGGTAAGCTGCAAACAATGTTAATTTCGTTGCCTAAGAGATTAATCCTCCGAATTGCCCTGAGTTCAGACCGATCGAAAAATATTGGGCAATTGCCAAGCGAAAACTTTGAGGAGGCGGTAAAGAAGTGACAAATGGACAACAAATACGTTTAAAGTGGAATAAGTTCGCCGGTACAGTGTCACTAGCGACAGTGCAGATAATGATGGCATCGATCACAAGTAAAGGTCAACAGTTCGATCGAAACGGTAAAATGTAATTAATATATTTCGTTTGAAAGTTGAATAAATACGTTGACGTTTTGATCAACCGTGTATGTTATTTAATTCTTGAGTTATGATCACTTGAATGCGTCTAAATTTACTTTCTATCGGGCTTTAGTCCGCGTCATTACAGCTAACACGTACGATAATGGTATGATTTGAACATGGTCCAGTTTTGACGTTGACTGCGTTTTATGGAAAAAGTAAGGTGTCAAAATTAAAAAAACAGCCACTGTCACGAAAAGTTGAGACAATTTTAAAGCCAATAACTCTATTATTTTTGAATACATTTTAGAGATATTTTTATCAATCAGTTGAAAAGTTTCGCGACTTTCAATTCAGTTCAATTCAATTCAACAAAAGAAGTCTTATATGCAGTAGCGAACGATTTATAAAGTTTTCTCCTTTGCCAACATTGTTTTTGTCGGTTGATGTGTAGGAGTTGCAAGGAGTCATCATTGGATTAGCAGCTGGTGGTAGTCACGTAACCAATTGTAAAGCTGAGGAGCCTTTTACTAGAAAACCGTAGGCTAGGCTCCGTTGGCTATGCAGCCCACAAAGTGTTTACCGAAAATATTTTTTGGTTTTTCCGCATTTTTTGACACTATTCTAGTAAGTTTAGCATAAAATTAGTCATATTTATGTGTTTTCATCGCATCCGGAAGGTGTAACCCAGACAACCACAAGTCGTATAACAATGTCCAAATAGTATTGTATATTCTTATATTTTAAGTCAAAATCGCAATTAATTGTGGTCTTTATCGTATGATGTTTAAGTTAAATCGTAAAGAGTGCAAATTTTCGACTTATACACGATGTGTCATTTATTCATCGTACTGCGTCACAAATTAAATCGGATATACATCGCTAATCGTTTTAAATCGAATTTCACAGATAAAAAGAAACATTGAATTTTCTGCGTTATCTAATGCACATAAAGGGAATGCTATATTTGGCAGAACATAATGGGATATTTCATGTAAATTTAAGCCAGATAACGCCTGAATCGAGCCTGTTGCATGAAAGATTGCAAACAATATCGTTGTTTACGCTCCTTTGGCTTGGAATTACACGAGGGGAAATTTTACATGCTTGTTAAAATTAATTTTTTTTTTCTGTGTTGTTATTACAAATTCAATCGCAGATGATATCAAATTAACTCGTTTAAGAAAACAATGGAAGTTGCATGTTTATGGCCTCCACTTTTGCACGTATAAGCCATATTTTTGCATTCTAAACGATTTGTGTACTTACATATATGTTTGTATAACATAAAAATAACTTTCAATATACGTGCATTTTGGATGTCTGGGAACTAATATTTAACTCAGTAATGAGCAGCATATTCCGGAACAATAAAATTGAACGTTTGTTTTTAATTTTAGGGGCAGTTCAAATGCAAATCAAAACTAGAATAAGGTTGCTGTGCATTAGATTAAATAGGAGGGGTGGAGGTGGAAGCATACCGCCCCCCTAGCCATGATCTCCCCCCTTCCTCCCATTTTTTTTGAATAAATTTCCGGAACTTCCTAGTTTGAAAACATTTTGAATCGAAAAACACAGTAAATTTGACAGATTTGTTTCATTAGTGTGCGTGCAATAGCGGAAACAAAATGTCAGTCATAATAATAAAAAGTGTTGCGTAGGATTGGCGATAAAATCAGAAATATCTCCGTAAAATCAGAAACACCACTAAAGATTGGACTCGGAAAAAATGCGACACTTTGTTTTGGGTGTAAATTTTTATCGCGTGGGTAAAAAATGATGAAATTTTAGGTAATAGTTTAAAGTGGGTAAGTGTTTAGGTGTGCAAAATTTTATCGCGATCTGTCAAATAGGTTTCAAGATGCATTCGAAACAAAAGAGCTACGCCAGCAAATCTTGGCCGCGGTGATCGATGATCCTGGTCAATCGCACAGATGGATCGGCAAAAGGTTCGAATCCACCATTATACCGTGTCTCGCGTTGTGAAGATGTTCCAGGAGACAAAGATCATCGAGCGGCGCGCTGGAAGCGACCGAAAACCAAAAACGGAATACCCAGAGAAGGCGCGGACGATAAGGCAGTACTTTAAGAATAACCCGAATCTTTCCACCCGAGAGGTGGCCAAAAAGGTCAATTCGTCGAAGTGGTTCGTCCAGCAGACCATGAAGCGGGCTACGTGTTTTTAAGGTCAGGAAGGCGCCAAACCAGACTGACAATCAAAACACGGTGGTTACATACATTAATTGTTATGTTATTTATTCTCCGTGCGAGAAGTAACGATTATGATGTAGAAGGAGATGTTGGCTCATTACCATGAGGCACCAAGAGTGAACATTAATGTTTTTGGCTAGAATGAAAGATGTGATGAGAAAGTGAAAGTTCCGTCAGAGTGCGGCAGGAAGGAAAATTTAATAGATGTTTTTTTGAAAATTGAGCGAAAACCTTAAAAACACGTAGCCTAGCCCGCTTCATGGTCTGCTGGACGAACCACTTCGATGAATTGACCTTTTTTGCCACGTCTCGGGTGGAAAGTTTCGGGTAATTCTTAAAGTACTGCCTTATCGTCCGCGCCTTCTCTGGATCGTTTGCGGTTTTCGGCCACTAACCAGCGAGCCGCTCGATGGTTTTCGTCTCTTGGAACATCTTCACAATGCGGGACACGGTGGAATGGTAGATTTCATGCCTTTTGCCGATCTATCTGTGCAACTGACCAGGATTATCGATCACCGCGCCCAAGATTTGCTGGCTGGCGTAGCTGTTCTTGCTTCAAATGCATCTTAAAAACTACTTGACAGATCGCGACATATAAACATAATACTCTATACTAGTATTACCCAAAATTTCATTAATTTTTACCCACGCGATAAAAAGTTACACCCAAAACAAATTGTCGCATGACCACCTTTATTCAAAACTGAATTTTAAATCTCCCTTTGAGAGGGTTCATTTACAAAAAGGCTGCGTTTAAAACATAATACCGCAGACAGACGTTCATGCTCGACTCGCCACCATATGTAAAAAACATGACATCAATCGTGTTAGCAAGTGGCAATAACCAATCAGCTGGCACCAATGAGCTTATAGAGCAGATGTCAAAATGTTATTTAGTTTTAGTTTTGATTCATAACACATACATAACCGGGAAAGAATATAATTTGTTTGTTTCGTTTACGCTTGCAGTTTTTACATCTCGTTCAGCATTGATCGACCGCAGAGCCAAGTGAAGATAGCATGCCGATAAGGAAAACACCACATCCAGGTAGATAAGCGACGATCGGTAGATAGGAAGTTAGTTAAGACTTGATCGCGACAAAATCTTGACACCCCTAAATATTTTGCAGACTGATGAACGTATGTCTGTTCAATTTCATCAATTTTTGGTGATACTGCAAGCTGCAATACTGCAAGAAAGAAGAGCAAGTGCAACAAGAAATTGTGTGCTGTCGGAATAAAAATCCGGATCTGTCAGTAAAGGCTGGCCCACAATTTATACGTTGGAGATCCGTTTGCGTAAATTTGACAGGAAACCTATGGGAAAACGGTCAAATTCACACAAACGCATCCGCAACGTATCAATTGTGGGCCAGCCATTAGAAAACTTGCAAAAAAAGCGGGGTGTTCCGGCCAGCGCTGTCCATAACGTTCTTGAATCTTTCGACGTACATTTGACAAGAGCCAGGAAGTCTGGGAGCGGAACAAAAACGGATCTCAGAAACCACCAGAAGGACACGAAGGTGAAGCAAATATTGCAGAAGAGACCGGACCTTTGGTACGTACTGTGGCTAGAAAAATCCCCGACTTTAGTGCATACTACCAAGCACCGGCAAGGTATGTGAAGTCGAGTCAAGATGAAAACTGTACAGAACCGTTATGATAAACCGAATGTGACGGCAGAAACCCGAGCTCGAAAGTTGTATTTGACGAAGTTTTCCTGTGTGATAATGGGCGATGAAACTTACCATGCAACGGAGCGGCGTAGAGGAGCATATTAGGACGAAGAAAAAGGCCAAGTTTCCCAGCAAATACTTGGTTTGGCAGGCAATATGTAGCCGTGGTTGAGCAAGCCAAAACTTCATCACTCACGGAACGGTAATATACCGTGAAGAATGCATAAAGTAGCGATTGTTACGATTCCTATGCAGCAATGACACTCCTTCGCTATTCTAGCCTGATTTGGCATCTTGTGACTACGCGAAATATATTTCGGAATGGTATAAAGCGAATGTAGTCCATGTTATACCGAAAGAGACGAATCCACCTAACTGCCCGCAGTTGCAACCTTTCGAGCGGTATTGGGCTCTCGTGAAGAGAGAACTCTCTCAATATAAATAAAAAGCTACAAATATAGAACAAAATTGAAAATTTTGGACAAAAGCATCTAAATTAGATGCAGGAAAGTCTACAGAGATCCCAATGGTTGGAGTAAACCCAAAAGTTCGTTGTTTCTTCCTGCAGCTTAATTAAAAAACTGCATGGGGTAGTATGGCAAAGGTTTATGCGCCTGATCGGATACTACCGTTCAAATGCCCTCCGTTCGTTTTCAATCTTGTATCTTTCAATTTCAAAGCCTGCCGTTGCCCTATACGGAACTATCAATACACTTTCTCTTCATGTCTATTTGTTCTAGCAATAAATTACTGTCCACTCCTAGCACTTCGCATGGAGATGAGAAATTATCTGCTTCTGCAAACTTCATCAAACTGTAACTAGCATTAAGATGACTAATAGTGCACAATTAAATGAATTAAAGGATACATGCCCTTCCAATGGTACTCGAACCATGGACGTCAATCTTTGCCTAACATCCCACTGGACTTGTTCCGTCGCTACAACCTACCCCGCAACTGGACAAAGCCTTGCCCAAGATCTCATGAGCAGTGTTAAGAGAAATGTACGAGCATTCAGCTTGGGGAGAAAATTCAATAAATAAATTATGCTGAAACATAGCTAATATATAAATATTTAATGCCTGAAAATTTGAGAAGAATCCGATTTAACATGAATTTTTGGTGATCATTTTTGTTTGTCTCATTTTTTCCGAGTCCAGTCTTTATGTCTGAAAGATGATGAACGTATCGGACCATCCTTCTTTCATTCAAGATTGAACTTGGTAGAAGGCCTCATTCGAAATTCTGCTAAGAAAGCTGTTCCTAACCATCCAGCCATGTCCCATCCAGAAGTTAAGAAGGAAGCACGCCGAATTGCAGGTGAGCTTGAAGCTCACTCCAAACTGAACGTTAATCGCCCCAAAGTTGGAGGCTGCGGATGCTCCACTAATGGCAACATGGCAAGGAGGCTACTTGCGCAACCTCAAAAATTTGCTGAAATTCTTGGGGTTGACGTGGATTTGATAAGTAACATTCGGCTCATCAGCAGTCTGGCACATTCATCTAAAATGATGGACAACAATAAAATCAAACAGTTGTACACTGACATTGAGCAACAATACCACGGTGAATATCGGTTTGTACGGCAACTCTCTCCATGTCTGCATAAATTTGAGCATCTACCGGAATTGATTGAAGGTTTAGTAATTATAATAAAGAAGTAAGGTATGTGGAAGTATATAATGCTAATAATATGTCTAGCCATTTACGATGAACTTCGTCGACGAGCAGGCTGGAGAAACTACTTGGAGCACAAGCGACACAAGTTCTCCCGATTGCACTTTGCACGGAACACTTCTGCTGAGGATAACCTTACTGATAAGATGAGAGAAGCTTTGACTTGGTCTGATCGCAAGATGGTTGGAAGCATGACCCGGAGTTTGAAGCGCAGATGCTACAGTTCTGTGTATCTGACGAACAGGAACACGAAAACATGTCCCAATCTAGCGAAAACGATGACGATTATAGTGAAGATGAACGACACCTTTTAATGAAGAGGAATTATCTGATGGTAATGGATAATATACTTTTTTTATGGTGGTCCGACAGGGCCCAGTTAACTTGTTTTATTCCAAAGACATCTGAAAAGCGTATGGGTAAATGGGCAATATTCTGTCAATTTGTGGAAGTGGGGAAAAATCATCAATATACCCGTTTCCGGTCATAGATTATTCAGCAATATTCAAAAATATGGGGAATTGGGGCAAAACAAGCCCAATATCTCTGTTTTCCAACCAGAGCGGTGGCTGAAACCACTTTCATTCGAATTTCAGGGATATTTTACATAAGAATAGGCTTATTTTGAATACCGCAGACCCCTCCGATCATAGATTAATGAACAATATTCGAAAGCATGGGGGAAGTGGGGTAAAATAAGCTGCAACCACCCCCATTCGATTTCTAGGGAGATTTTACATAAGAATAGGCCTATTTGACTACCGCAGACCTTTTCGATTATAGATTAATGAACAATATTCGAAAAATGGGGGAAGTGGGATAAAATCAGCAATATCTATGTTACCCGACCCGTGCGGTGGCTGCAACCAACTTTATTTAATTTCTAGGAAAATTCTACATAAAAATAGTCCTATTTTGACTACCGCAGACCCCTCCAAGCAGAGATTACCAGGGATTATTCGAAAATACGAGGGAAATGGGATACAATAAGCCCAATATCTCCGTCCATTGAATTTGTCGGCAAGTGAGATCCCTTTCATCCGATTTCTCAGGAATTTTTACATGAAAAATGCTATTTTTCACTAACGTTGTGCTACTTGGAGCTGAATTATCGAATTCTTTCGCGATTCATGTTTTTTTTGCCCACTGTGCATCCTTGCCATTTCCACTTTTTGGTTGGCACCCGTTAAAACCTGGCAAATTGACTTTTCCCAAATATAATCGCTTAGTTTTTGATTATTGTAGAGAGACACGAACAGTAAGCCGTAACCGTGCTTTCCAATTGATTCATTTATTTGGATTACTCTAATACAGTGGTTCCCAATCTTTTTGGGCTTACGACCCCCTCTTTGAATCAGTAATGGCCTCGCGACCCTCTTGGAAATATAATGTGATTATGTTGCGATAAAAAATAAAGAAATACATCAATTTACAGTATTTTTGATTTATTACGACATTTTATGTTATAACCAGGGAAGATTTAAAATTCGGTGATGTGTTTGAGACAACGCCAATCTCATGTCATCTTCAACGTTCAATCTGTTTCTTGTCTTCGTTTTGATTTGAAGTAGAGTTGAAAATCCACTTTCACAAAGGTATGTTGACACGAATGGGATTAGGATCTTCTATGCCTCCATGGAAACTTTGGGGTACGAGCCATACATAACACACCAGAACTGGCTCAGTTCCTTTTCATGAAACAAATCGCAAGACAAAGAATCGTTCTTCAGATCCAAGTATTCATCTGGAAGGCTAGCCACATCCAATGAAGACGAAAACGGGTTGCGTACTGAAGCAGCTACTTCTTGCTTCAACTCGGGGGAATACTTCTCAAATTGCTGCTCCAGTGAATTCAAATGTGCAATAATTTTTGCTTGGAGAGCCGAAGTCAGCGCGCTTGCTCCTTTATCGGTCATATTGCACAGACGATCAAACATGGCAACATTTCCCATCTTAACTTTTCGCCGCCAATTTTTTAGTTTTTCCGCGAATGCATGAAGATAATCTTTCCAAGATTGGATTGAACAAGATTGGATTGTTTGCCTTGAAGTTTCAAATTCAGCAAACTCAGATGCTCAAAAACATCAGCTAAGTAAGAGAGACGCTTCTGAATGTCTCCTTCATTAAAATGTGCAAGGAAATCATTTTTCCCTTGAGCTTTCATAAACGTTTGGATCTCAACCTTCAACTCGAAAACACGGTTGACTACATTACCCTTCGACAACCAGCGTACGGAAGTGTAGAAATGAAGAACCTCATGATCTGAGTTCATTTCCCTGCAGAGTTCCTTGCATAAACGTGTATTCGGGACTCCAGAGTTAACATAGTTAACAATCTTTATGACCAATTCCAGTACTTTCAATAACCCTTCCGGTTTCGTCTTGCTGGTAAGAGCATATCGATGGATCATGCAATGGATACCTGCGGCATGTGGGGCAAGCTCCTTGACCTTCTTCTGAAATCCAAATTTCTTGCCAAGCATCCCACTGCAAGTCTTTTTCCACTGTAAGTCACCAGATTCAAAAAACGCCTCGATTTTAGCCATGAAATCATCACTTTTGGTAGTAGTTTCCAAGTCACAACAGAAAAGAAACTCCTCCTTTAAATCGCCAGCAGAGTATACGTACTTCACAAACACCAACAGCTGCGCACAGGAACTGACGTCCGTGGATTCATCGAGTTAAATTGCGAATAAAGGAGATTGTTTTATTTCTTCCAGAACTTGCTCTTTCACGTCTTCGGACATATGGGCAATTCGTCTTGGCACAGTGTTGTTTGATAATGATACTTGCCACATTTTCTTTTCATTTGCTTCCCCAAGAACCAAATTCACCATTTTCAGCATGCTAGGTTTGGTCAGAGTTTCTCCAATCGTAGGGTATGTGTCCCTTGACTCAGCCTATTATGCAACCAGCGATCACAATTTTATTATAACTCATAAAGTTTCCAAGCTGTAAGCGAGATTCAACTAGTTATACACTTGCAAAGATAAGTTTGATAAGACATTTGATAGCATGTATCACTAAAAGTTACACAACTATTTTTATAATGCCATAAACTTTCGAGGGATGTGGATTTAATGTCGGTTTATAAGCATCAAATTGGGTCTATTCGTGGATGCAACTTCGTCCCATTCGATGGATTTAGTACTAAATGCAGTCTTTGTAAGGGTTTTTTTTTCTAATTTGATGAATTAACGCTTTGTAAGCTGTACTGGATTTACTTAATAAAACATTTCACTACACAAACTAAAGCAAAACTGCCTCAAAACACTTAAATGATGTTCGCATATGATTTATCAGCCATTTATCAGCATTATAATTCACTATACAATGATATTGTCTCTTCGATTGTGTGTAGATGAGCCACTAGAATATAAGCAACCGCAAAATCATGCATTCTTACTTGAAATTATACCAATAACAACCTTTTTACTACGTTATTGATACAACAGACCATAGTTGGGAACATACAAAAAAATATGTCCCCAACATTGGGTCTACGATTATCGTGTAAAATCATTGTTATTTTAGCTATGTGTACAGTTAGTTTGTAACGTGTAACTATTTTCTGCACAACCAGACTGCATTACTTGCTTTATCGATTCAGTTTAGCCAAATTTAGATCACTTGAAGATCGTGTAGATCATCTGTTCAGCATAACCAGTGAAATCATGATGCCCCAAAAGTTCAAGAAATCAAAAATTACGCGGAAGTGAACAACTATAAGTTGATTAATATTATCTCAATTGCTTCGGATTACATCTATCATGCTAATGGCAATATGATTTTGTTGATTATCGCTAAGTTAATGACACATTTGGTACATAGGCCGAATGAAGGAACTAGGCTAACATTACATCCCCTTACCCTATGAGGTTTTTTTTTTTTAGCGATTTTCAGTGCTGTCTCATATGAGCGCCTGCACTACTGCTGTGTTTTGTTGTTGAATGCTGCCAGTGCCAGTGGCATCGAAGCTCTGCAATTTTGTGGCTTATCGACGCCATTAACGATTACAGTTGTGAAACCGAATTTCATATAATCCTCGGAATACTTGCGTTTCTTTTCCAACATAAACTTGTTCTTTTCTGTAACTAAAGGGTGTATTCGATAAAAATGGCACACACATATATACTCATCAAAATTAAACTGATTATCGGATTTTCTTGAAATTTTCAGGGAATGAAGAACTACTAATGAGTTTTGATTTACAAAATTCGTTTTATTCAATTTCGTCTCCCATCCCGAATGCCCGCACCTTCCTTTTCACTCCATCCATCAAATTTTGTACAACCGATTTTCCCAGTGTTTTTGTTGTTTTTACCCAAATTTTCTTCAATTCTAGCTCTGTTTTTATAGTTTTGGGATGTTTGCGAAGTTTCGTTTTCATAATTGCCCAGAATGTTTCAATTGGACGAAGTTCCGGTGAATTTGGTGGGTTCATATCCTTTGGCACAAAATTGACTCCGTTAGCTCGGTACCACTCCAATACGTTTCGAGCGTAGTGGCAGGATGCTAGATCAGACCAAAACAGAGTTGATCCTTTGGGCTTCTTAATGAATGGCAAGAGACGCTTCTTAAGGCACTCTTCCGTGTAAATCGCACCGTTTATTGTTCCGGAAGTGATGAAGGGAGTACTTATTTTACCACATCCGCAAATCGCCTGCCAGATTAGAAACTTCTTTGCAAATTTCGATAGTTTCTTCTTTCGAATATCCTCCGGAACATTGAACTTCGACTTGGCAACGAAATATTCTTGCCCAGGAAGTTGACGGAAGTCGGCCTTGACGTATGTTTCGTCATCCATCACGATGCAACCGGATTTGGTGAGCAGCTTCGTGTAAAGTTTCCGGGCGCGGGTTTTCGCAGTGATGTTTTGTTTTTCATTCCGGTTTGGGGCTTTTTGCACTTTGTAAACATGTAACCCAGCACGCTTCATGGTTTTCTGCACAAAACCGACTGACACCTTAGACTTTTTAGCGACATCTCGAATTGACAATTTTGGACGGTTCTTGAATTGTTGTACGACTTTCCTGGCCATTTTACTGTCCATTGGACCACTTTTACGACCACTCCCTTCCTTCCTTTGGACACTCAGACGCTCCTTGAAGGTTCCTATTACACGTTGTATTTGCAATTCCAAGCCTTTTAGCAATCCACCGGTGGGACGCCCCTGGATTTTGATTGTGAGTGCACAAAATTTTCTCACGGACAATTTCTTGTTTCGACGACATGACTGGAACTACTGAATGTATAACTATGAAACTTGGCAGATGTAAATAATACACTATAGATAAGATCTACTCAAATTTCTAGGTTTTTTACTCATACGATTCAAAAGTTACAGAAGATTTTCTGTGTGCCATTTTTATCGAATACACCCTTTATTTTAAATTTATTGAATACTTTTCCCTTTTCAAGTTGACAATATTTAGTTTGCAGCGGTAAACCAAAATCTCAGCAAATTTTTAAATGTGGTAGCAACAAATTGGTCCCCAAAACCCCAATACATCAACTCACATCTCAATAAAAAGGAAAGAGCAAGTAAAAAATAAATCCATTCAATCGCGTGCTAGCAAGAAAAAGACAATGGAAGAAGCAACTGTCCTTCGTTGCTTTCCGTTCACCACTACTCTGCTCTACTCGAACGAATTATAAGATGCACGAAAACCAAAATATACTCGTTTATTATTTAAATTCATGCACTTTATAAGTAGGTTGCGTTTTATTTTATGGATCAGTTATTTTTTTCTGTATGCATAAAAATTGTCACGCTGGTCAGACGCCCGCGACCTCCCTAGAAGGCCCTCACGGGTCGCAAACCACCGGTTGGGAAGCCCTGCTCTAATACTCTTATCTCTTCAATCGACGGTAAGATATTCAAACAAACGTTTCCGGTAAATTTAATTGATTTGAACAAGCAAAATATTACTGTTATAACATGACAATGTCATTGTGCATGTTTAGGTTATTTAAGTTGATTGGACTTCGGATTTATTACGTTGCAAAATTTAATATAAATACTAACCTTCTCCTAGCCTCGCCGCTAACGGAGATTTGAGCTCAGCTAGATAGAAAATAAAAATATCCTCAGAAATGATTGCTTCCAATTTTAACCTTCGAATACAATCTAAGATAAAGTGTTCCAAATTCTTTCTCTATTTTGAAAAGAGACCTCTGGCAATACAAAGATAACGCAATTCAAAAAAAATAAAAGAAAATCATCCAGCTTGTGGAAACAGCACTGCGCTGGCACGAAGCGAAGTGATATATTAGCTGTAATAAGTTCAGCTCCCTAATCCGGCACACATTTTCGAGCTGGTCCATAATTCAGGCCAGAAGACTCGTTGTTTCGTGGCTTCATAATTCAGAAGAACTTGTTCCGAGTCCGGATCTCCGCTCGCACACAACCCTTCAGGCCATATGATGATGATGGAGAACGTTATTCCGAAAATGGAACTCCCTCGGTGCACGGAAGGCAGTTTCAGAGAAGCGCAACAGAAACTTTAGGGAGTGGTGGATGAGTGGGAAAATGAATTGCCGGCTTACAGCAGCCGAATCACAGTCCACACTACAAGCCGGAAATGGCTGCTGATTGATCCTGGTCAATTGCGACTACGCTTGCTGTTCGCTTCCTATGACCATGAAATGCGCATTGTGCTAATTGAAGTGATTGGATCAATTTGGTGCACGATTGCTGAGCTACAAAATGGGTTGTGGTTAGCAGGAAAAAAGAAAATCTTCCTGATACGTGAGTTGCAAATCAATTCAACATTTGAATAGAACACGATTGAACATCCATTTTGCATTCGTCAATTTGATTGTGTTGAGTTGAAAGAAATGAAATGTTTCTAGCAGGGCCATCTATTCATCGTTTATGATTGCAGCACCTACCCTCAATTGGATGTGTGATGGGAGTAATTAAAGACTATAGTTCTTATGAAATTTTTGATGACAGTGAAAATCGTTCCTTAAAAGAACGAAATCTCTTGAGGAACGCAATAATTTTATATGATGCTGATGAGTTATATAACTTTTGTAATACAGAAACAGTGTGTTGGCAGAAATTAAGTCTCATAGCTCGGTTTGTGAAAACTTAGTTTAATCAAGCACAATGGTGAATGGTTCGATTCTCGGTTTTGGAAAAAGTCGGACTGGAAAATGTCTAGATTTATTCAAGTATTCATTGTTATTAGAATCGAATTTTGAACTGAAAAAAAAAACATGTTGAGAAATGGGTGCACCATTTTTTTCCTAGTATCATTACGGTTTTCTATTCCGACACAACCTAATTGAAACTACTTCGGCACCTGCGGTGTTCTTTGATGATAACGATCCAGCAGTATTACTACGATTACTAAAGTTTTACGTTTTATTCATAATTAACAATTAAAAACTCAACAACGTAGCTTCAATTAAATCATTTATAATAATTAAACCAGATGACAGGTTAGGCAGTATTTTGAATCACCTTCGTATACGGGTAATCCAATTTTGAAAATATACGATTACGCGCATATCGTTGCTTGAATTGAAAATATGCTTGTGCCATTCGCTCGCGGGTATTTTCTTTTTAATTGAAACTCTGGCTGAAAATTTGGCTCCGAACCAGGATCGATGGAAATTGGCTCTTAGATAAGGCAGCCGGAGACGCATATATTAAATTAATTTAACAATCCGATTAACTCTCAACCGGTTCCTTGTCTATGGGAGCAATTTCCACAAGGAAAATGCTTCGAGACAGCTCCATGGCGCTTCGAAAAGGCATGTGTCTTGCGATCGAAATGTGAACTCTCGGGGTGCAGTTTCTGGTTATTAGTTGGCATGTTGGGGTGGAGACGGATGAGGTACAAAATTGCCATTGTCGTACCCATTCTTTCCGCAATGTAGCGTTGTATACTTGGAGACGCAACCGTCCTGTGTGCTGCTGTGATGTTTCTGTATATTTTGAATGGGTGGGTGTTAATTTTCACTCTCCAGGATCTCAACATAGTTTCCAACGACAACGATGACAACGCTGTACTGTTGGGTGTCACCGGTTTCGGCTGTACCGGAATGGTGGAGGCTAGTAGGTATTGTAGTCTCTATTTCAATCGAAACGGTTCCCAATACGTAACAACCAACTTGCTCTTCCTAAAGTAGCCAGTTCGTTCGTCCTTGTTTGTCTGTCTGTTGGGAGGATTTTATCAAGAGGGAATCCACCCAAGGGATAGTGTTGCAGCTCTGCACTGCATTCGGTTGACTGGTTGATTGTTCACCAGGGAAGCGGAATGAGATTGGTTTTATTTTCGATTTAACTTCGTCTACATTGGGATGGTTTAATTTTATTTAAATGAATGTGAATGTTAAGTTACATTTAATTGAATGAAATTACCATCCATCTTCTGTGCTACCGCATTGAGTTGGTATTCCAGAATGGATTAGACATTTGCAGGTTGCTGTTTCTATTCCAGGGCAACATTGTTCAGCCAATACCGAGCTCAGCGCTTGGGCATGAGTAATGTGCGTTTGACGGGCAACTAGATATCAAGTTGCAATATAATGCATATAAATGATCTGCATTTCACTACCATACAACCGGCTCAATTATATGTTTCAGGACTTTGCATTCAAAATCCAACGATCCTGATGCTAGAGGCTATATGACTATGAAATGACTGAATGGTGCGTAGATAATGCTTTACGAATACACTATCAGGGTCCGGGTGCTAGTTAAATCTATGCGAGCATAGGCACCATCTTCATGAAATTGTTGTGAGTGGCAAAATTATCAAAACAATACAAAAAAACAAGGAATAACATTATTCAAGATCCACATAAAAATGAAATTAATAACATTACAACAGTTCAAAAATTTATTCATGCTGTTTTTAAAACCTAAAAATCTGCACAGCTCAAAAAAGGAGTGTGAATTTCTGTTCAATATTATACACATAAATGAAGCGTCACAAAAGATTAAAAATGCATTTTATATCGTGTAATTTCCTGGGACATTCCATACATTGCCGATAATGTTGCATACAAAAGCTCTTCTTTAAAAGAACTGTTTCATGCAAGTTGCTGCTTCGTGTGAAATAAAATAAAATTTTACATGCTCTGACACTTACATCTCAATGAAAATTGAATTAATCCGGACACCTTCAAATCATTGTAACTTTTGAAATATTGTACGTAGGAATGAAAAATTTCACTGTGGTATAGCTGAGAGTCTTTGATGAAAAAGACTTTTATGATTTATGTTTATATTTCATGTTTAGTATTCAAGATGGCGACGGCAAATTCTGACTTGTCAATACGCGATCTTGCAAAAACATTGGATTTGCCTAAATACACTGTTCACAATGTGCTCAAATAATTTTCGGAACGTTTGACGGTGGAGAGGAATCCGAGAAGTGACAAAAACATGGACCGAAAGGTGAAAAGGATATTAACGAAAAACCCAAATCTCTCCATGCGAACGGTGGCTCCTAAAATATCGATGTCGCCTGGTTTTGTCCAAACATCAATACCACGTTTGGGACTTAAGTCGTATAAAGTAAAAACAGTTCGAAATCGCAACGACAAACAGATCTTGGCAGCAAAATCACGGGCTCGACGTTTGTACTGCGAATATTTGACGAAGTTTTCATGCGTTGTTATGGACGATGAAACTTTTGTCCTGGACGATTTCAAGCAGCCTTCAGGGCTGGTTTTTTATTCTGCTATGGTTAGAAATGCTACAGCAGAGCATTTCAGAACGGAGAAGGCATCGAAATTTCCCAAAAAAATACCTTGTGTGGCAAGCATTTGCACGTGTGGCAAAAAGAGTAAATCTTTCGTTAGTACAGGCACAATCAACAAGGAGATCTATCAGAAAGAGTGTCTGTAGAAGCGATTGCTACCCTTCATCAAAAGTCACACAGAAAAACCTTTGTTCTGGCTCGATTTGGCATCATGCCACTATGCTAAAACTGTGATGGAGTGGTACCAAGAAAATCAAGTGAACATTGTATCAAAAACCTCAAACCTGCCAAATTGCCCAGAGCTACGACCAATCGGGAGATATTGGGCTCTGATGAATCGGAAGCTTTCTGGAAAGAAGCAAGGCATCAAAGACATCAAACACTTTCAGCAAATTTGGACAAAGACGGCTTCTACGATTTCTGAAGAGCCTGTACAAACCCTAATGGACGGAGTTAAGCGCAAAGTTCGAAAATGTTATGCAAATACCGAATAACTATGTTTTGTTTTCACGAATTGTTAAAACACATCCCATGAATCTGAAATAAACAACTACGACGGAAATATAATGCGAAATTTATACATCATTAATATCAAAATAAAATATAATGCGAAATTTATGCATTATGAAATCATTCATCATGTCGTTGAGAAGTGCAATTAAGATACACAGAAAAAATAATGAATTTGAACAGGCGCGTAAAATTGCCCCTCGTTAAATTCCAAGTCAAAGGAGGCGTAAAAACGAAATTGCAAGCAATATTTCATGCGGCATACAACAATGCTTACAATCTTTCATACAACAGGCTATATTCAGGTTTTATCTTGCTTACATTTACATGAAAAACCATCTTTTTCTGCCAAACATAGCATGCCCTTCATGTGCATTTCATAACGCAGAAACTTCAATTTTTCCTTTTATCTGTGTATGGAGTTCAGTTTCTGTTGTCCCATACTGGATACAAAATAGGTTTTCAACCTTTGGCGCCCAGAAAACGATCGCTCAACAGCAGCAGAAGAATGGTTTGAATGGTGATCAATACCTTCAACAAATTCTCGCAGAACATCTAAACCATCCAATCTTAATCTGGTTGTTCCTTCACTGAAAGTTAATTTTAGTTTATATTACAAAATCGAAGGTAATACTCACAAATCCATTCGTTGTTTTCTGCAACGAAACTGATTTGTTCTTTTTATGAAGATACATTAGTAATTAATGCCACACGGGCAACTGTCAAAAGCACGAAGCTTTTGTTGACACAGAAAGAACATTCGTACATTGTACGAAAACAATCCAAAGAGCTACGAATATTTGGTCACGAATTAAAAAGAAACGTCTCTCTGGTGGTTGCATGAAGGACTGACAGATCTACTTTATCGATTCAAAATGTAATTGACAAAAAAAGTGCAACCACGTGGAATGTCCAGCGTTTTTTTAAATGTTTCTGACATGGAGTTCGAACCTGAAAATTTGGAATGTGCTGTTTCTGAAGCAGTTGTGGATCTCACTAGGCCATGCTGACACGTGAGAACATGATTGACTATTGAGCATGAAGTTATAGCTCTCGACAGCGCCTTAATTTTTATTTTGGGTTAGATAAATGATTCATGCCCATACCAGCAGAAACACCACCATGAATGAGTGCGGTATATAAGAGACACTGCGATTGGCTGGTCATCCCGAAGTTCATTTCGTGCATTTTTCAAAAAGGTGTAATGATAGCATTTCACAAGATAAAAAGCATTATGAATGTTTCATACAATAAACAAGACATTTGTTCTATGTACAAAATCCATGTTTACGAAACGCGTGAAAGCTACTTTACGAAAATAAATTTTCAGTGTTCAGATAATTCTCGAAATCTCAAACACTTTCGATGGATTTGTTAGCTTCATTCAACAAATGCAAAATCATTTTTCGTTGTACCTTGTCATCACTTAGTAGGAACTGCTCAATTAACAAAAATAAATTGAAAGATGTGGTGTCAAATTGACAGTCAAGAGATTTTAGATTTTTTTCGATGATGTCCGCATATTCACGAATCTCTTTCATAAAACACTCAGCCAAATAATCTTAAGAATTTCATAAGGTTGAACTTATGAACAATGCTATGGAATTTCATAAGGCTAACTTATGAATGGATTTTGTTTCACACGACGATGTTGTTGTTCGCCTTTAAGCTTTCCTGATTATTAGTGTTGAGATGTTGAAGTGTTGAAATTTATGATATGCATACTGATTTCTTATAGCAAATAATCATAATGCAATCATATGAATAGCGAAAGTTTATGTCGCTGAGTGAACGAGTCACATCAAATTGCATAACGGAAAAAACGTTGAAGAAAATTACTTATTGGATACATTCACTTGAAAATTTGGGTAGAAGTTGTTCAGAGTGTGTTTTGTGGTTTTTTTTATCGCTGTAAGTTTTTCGAAATTTGGAAAAAATGGCGTCTTCCGAAAAGCAACGCCGCGAATTGATTTGGCGCATGCACCTGGAAAATCCTAAAACTCTCTCATCGGGACATTGGAAAACAACTCGGAATCGTGCCGTGAACGGTGAGTCGTGTGATTAAACGTTACTATGAAACTCTGAGGATCGAACGGACGTTCGCTGAAGCGGAAGCGTCGGCCAGTGATGTGTCCAAAATGTTGAACCTGTTCAAGCTTTCGTTCAGAGAGCTAAGGACTGCATACGTACAAAGTGCAGAAGGCTCTAAATCGTGATGAACGGGAAAATACGGTGGGAAAGCCACGGGCCCAGAAACTGTACACCCAGATGCTGACGAAACCTCATTGTCTCATCATGGAAGATAAGACTTATGTCAAGGTGGACTTCCGGCAGGTTCTGGGGCTACTGTTCTTCACCGCTCAGCACAAGTTTGATCCTCCGGAAGTAAACAAGCAGAAACTTTTGCCGATCGTGACTACCGCGACTGTAAATGGGGAGATTAAACTCAAAGAGTGTCTACAGAAGCGTCTGCTTCCTCTGTTGAAGCAACACGAGGGCCCTACGATCGTCTGGCGGGATCCAGCTTCGTGCTACTATTCAAATGTTGTCCTGGAGTGCTACAAAGCCAACGGGGTCACTTATGAATATATTCCCATGCTTGTTTGATTCAATTTCAATTCCATATCCAAATGCACGAACCTCCTTCTTTACACTACTCACAAGGTCCTGTACAACATTTAGACCAACTTATTTTGCGTGGCAATCCATTTTTTCTTCATATCTTTCTCCGATTTCACTTCCTTAGCATACTTCCAAAGAGCCTGCTTCATGATGACCCAGTACTTTTCAATTGGCCGCAGTTCCGGGGCGTTCGGGGGGTTGAGATGCTTCAGCACGAAATTGACCTCCTTAGCCTTGTACCACTCCAAAACCTCTTTCGAGTAATGGCACGAGGCTAAATCCGGCCAAAAACTCGTAGGACCATCGTGTGACCTCAGAAGAGGAAGTAGACGCTTTTGGAGGCATTCCTATAGGTACACCTCCCCATTGACCGTTCCAGTTGTCACGAATGGGGTGCTCCGCTTTCCACACGAGCAAATTGCTTGCCAAATCATATATTTGTTGGCAAACTTTGAATTCTTCTGCTTTCTAACGTCCTCAGGGACATCGAATTTATGATGAGCAGTGAAAAACTGGAGCCCCGGAAGCTGCTGGAAGTCTGCTTTCACATACGTCTTATCATCCATAACGAGGCTATGTGGTTTCGTCAACATCTGGGTGTAGAGCTTACGTGCACGTGTTTTACCTACCGTATTCTGCTGTTCATCGCGATAAGGCGACTTTTGGAATTTGTACGTATGTAGTCCTTTACGTTTTTTTGCATTTTGCACGAAAGTTTTGGTTAGATTCAGTTTCTTCGCCACATATCGAACTGAACTGTTGGGATTCCTCTTGAAAGCTTGAATCACCCGCTTGTGATCCTTAACACTATACGGAGATCTATTTTTGCCACGTTTTTCTTGATGTAGAAGGAGATGTTCGCTCATCACCATGAGGCACCAAGAGTGAACATTAATGTTTTTGGCTAGAATGAAAGATGTGAAGAGAAAGTGGAAGTTTCGTCAGAGTGCGGCAGGTAGGAAAATTTAATAGATGTTTTTGAAAATTGAGCGAAAGGGCATGTATCCAATGGTACTCGAACCATGGACGTCAATCTTTGCCTAACATCCCACTGCGGGGTAGGTTGTAGCAACGGAACAAGTCCGCCACTTCAACAGGCAAATATTAACGCATGGAAAGACGCTCATGTACCACTGTGGCTTGTATAGTTATTCTAGCGATCTATTGTGTGCACTCTGTTTATTGATGCGCACATGGGAGAGGAACTCTCTCCTTTTTTGGGTTTTGTTTTTGATTCGCACCGACTGACGATCACTAAAGTTTCTTCTCGTCGTCTCCAACGTAGAGACCTCGGAGAGAACATCTCCTTCTACATCATAATCGTTACGAGGATTTTCCAGGTGCATGCGCCAAATCAATTCGCGGCGTTGCTTTTCGGAACCATTGGATACATGCAATTCACTCAATTTTCAAAAAACATCTATTAAATTTTCCTACCTGCCACACTCTGACGGAACTTTCACTTTCTCTTCACATCTTTCATTCTAGCCAAAAACATTAATGTTCACTCTTGGTGCCTCATGGTGATGAGCGAACATCTCCTTCTACATCATAATCGTTACTCCTCGCACGGAGAATAAATAACATAACAATTAATGTACGTTTTTCTTTCCGATCGATGGTCAAACGTTCGTGGTACTGATTAAAACACGAGACACCGTAGAATGTACCATTTCCAGCCTACTGCTGATGGCACGAAGAGAAAGATCAGGATTTTCGAGGTACGTGCGCAAAATTTCTTTGCGCCGCTGTTGTTCTTCCGATGTTGGCACTTCTGCTAGTGAAATTTACACAGTGTAAACAAATACACATTGAACTAATTCCACCCAAAATTTCAATAGAAAATACCCTACGGATTAAAAGTTACAGCCATTTAAAAGTGGTGCAATTTGATTCCGTACAACCTTTTAGCGTAAAGTGTGGCGTATTATGGTGATGGTAATGAGTGAAATAAATATGCCAAAAGCTTACTAATTACTGACATTAGGATTTTCTAATGATTCCATTTGTCGTATGTAAGACCAAGGTTACTACTGTAGGTCTGTAGGTATAACATTAATCCCTCCATTGTAACCATAGGATAGATCGGGTAACCAACCCTGTAGCGACTTAAGTCGTATAGAGGCTGTTCTCCTCAAAGGGTGCAGCCTATAAAAACATTTGTTTTCCATGTCAGGGATGGCTCAAAACTGCTTCTATTCTCTATATTGGGAGCGAATTTTGATCGTAAATACGGACCGGAATTAGCGGCAAAGACCTAGCCGACAATACAACAACGTCACACTAAACCCATATTGTTTTTACATGGGATATAGTTAAATTTTGTACGCCACGAAACTTAAACATTGATTTCATGTAAAATTAAGTGTCCTAAAACAGGAACGGACGCAATTTTTAAAATATTTGGATAAGTTTTCTCATATCTTTTGGTTGATTTATATGTCCTTGAGACTGCTCTTAGGCAAGCTCGAGGTCTCAGGGCACCGAAATTTAAATGAATTTTTGGTAGTTTGCGATTAGAAACTCGGAGCATAGAACTTCAAGCCACCCTACTTACTTCGAAGACGTAGCTCTGCAGGAACTTCTCTGGACAAGACAGACAGTATGGAAAAGCGGGCATCGAGTGTCTACTTTCAACCCGAGTTGTGACACCATAAACAAGCTGGGCAAACAACTTTTCACAACTGTGTATCACAATGATGCTTCCGATGCTGGTGCAAAGGCTTCTGGTTTCTTGAGATTGACGGAGAAGTTTCAGTTTTATTTTATTTTGACGATAAAATTGTTATTCTACACTGATACAAATACAGTGAACACGGTATTGCACTACTCTTTCAATTCATTTCTATGGACCTTTCAATACGGAATCCTGTAGAAAAGAAAGTTGCACATGTGTCTATAAACTCTATGCGTCTTCAAAATATTTCCGCACCGCGTCGTTGGTGTACAATTGCCTTTCCTGATTCAGCTGTGACTTGGAATTTTAAATCGCTAAAAATTTGTCCATCTTCGACAAAGCTGTTCACTGTCACAATCACAATCAGCGTTAGTGCGCTAGCACATTTTTAAATATGCTGGATTCGTCTCAAATACAAGCTTTCAGCCTTCAGCAAGGGTGTTCAGAAGGTCATTACCTTTGGATTTTTGACCAGTAGTTCAGGATATTTCCGCTACATAGCGGTAGTGTACAAGTGGTTTCCCTCACAAATTTATTCCTCGGTATTCTGTCCATTTGGAATGATTTTGTCATCGAAAATGTTGTTCAGGGAATCAAAACCTTTCGATTGATGGCGCAAGTTAGATTGTACTTTTTACTGTACGTTGGTATTCTGGGCATATAATAGATTTCAGTGTTCAGCGAAGTTGATCAGTAGATTGATACCTTTCGATTAGTTTTAAGTTTTTTTTATTGGGTGGAGCAAATGTTTCCGGGTTATAATATATCTTAGGATCCTGTCTATTTCGAAGGTTTAGGAACGATGAGTGGAAGTTCTGAATTTTCCTGATTTTTCTTTTAAATTTCTTTTAAATTTTATTGTCTGAAAGTTTGAAAAGGATTGGTCAATTAGGTAATTTTCTATAGCGTTTTTTTCGTGATAAAATTTGATCTGGAATATCCTTTAGTCTGTGGTTGATCGTCTGCCTCAAAGCCTTTTGGAAACTTTCTATTTCTTGGCGTTTTAGGTGCTCCAAGGTTAACTTTTGATAAAATCCGGAAAATAAGCCTTAGCTAGCTTTCAGAGTCTCGATCATTCGATCTGAATATTTCAAACACACCGAATTCCTTTGCAATGCCGTGTTCACCGTATCAATGTAGCAGAACAATTTTAATAGAACCCTAAACGTCAAATTATACTCAAACTTCTCCTTCAATCTCAAGAAACCAGAAACGGTTGCATCAGCATCCAAAGCATCATTGTCTGACCAAATTAAGGCCCAGAAATTCTTGATGGGACGCATCTGGGAGAGGTTAGGCCGGTTCACCGACTTTATTTATTTGACAACATCTTCGACACAAATGTCGCACAGACTGGTTAATCGACACTCTTAATTCTAAATTTAAAAACTACTTTGCTAACATTAAAATCGAAACAGTCTCACACCTCATTGAAACGTCTATAACATAAATCCAGTGGATTGTTCAGGCCGTAATTTGTTCGATGGCTGGGGATCCACAGCAGCTGCCGACTTCGGAGCTGACGAAACTTGGGTACCACATCGATATTCAGCTGCTTCATCTACTCCAACGATCGCTTCGAGTAGTGGGCCGACACCACGTCTTTGCGCTTATGGTATTTCTTGAAGAACGACGTAACTTTCGGCAGGCATTTCGTACTATAATTGTTTGTTCATGGCCAGTCCGGAGACAAAGCAGAGCGGCTTTGACATCCCCTTCTCGCTGATTGTCAGCCACAGCAGCACCTTTTTGGGGAACTTGTTGTGTGAAATGAACTTCACCTCGGAGCTCACTTCCTTCGTGGGGGAAGTAAAATACGAAGTGCCCTGCCAGTCGTTACCATACAGGGTGAGATGGGTCTCGTCGTTCATCACCACTGCCCCGTTGCGATTCACCGGCAAAATCGAGTTGACCATCTTATTCAGCCGGTGTCGCTGCGTCATTGCCTGCAGCTCCGAAACCATTGGACTAGACTTCCGCTTCCTGATATGTATGTTCATGTTCGCCAGGTAGTTTTCCACTGTTTGGCCGGTTGAACCGACCTCCCGGCTAAGCGCATGCAGCGATGTAGCCACTTTTCCCTCGGTCTTCCTCTTCAGCATCCTTTAAAGCTTTTTGTGGCTCAGGATATCCGGCCGTCCGAAACCGAGCTTTCTTTCGATGTTCTGATTGTTGTCTAATAGTGCCAAGATGTTGTAGATGCCGGAACGGGCGTATACGGCGTCCAAAAAGAGCCGCACGATGTCCGTTTTCGACGCGGCGGGGTGCCGTTCTTTGAACACACCTATTCCTAGCACAATCTTAGCATTGGGCTTTTGAAAAAAGCAAATTAAATCGGATAAGTATATCCTTGATGACAAAGTACAGCGTTGCAGCGGTTGTGGATTTCACCTGGTAAAAGTCGAGAAAAAAATTTCTTGCTTCGAACAAATTCGTGAACCGGCTGCAAAAAAAAACATCTCCTTTCCGAAAATAACCGCTGTTTCGTCAAAAATGATAGCATTAGAATCCATGTTTAATAATCGCAAGTAGTTTACGCAGGTAGTATGACTCTAAAGGTTCAGAATCCGTTTGGAATGCCATGACTACACCAAGTATATGATTCACGTTTCAACCACGATCTTAACTCCAGAGCAGCCTCACATCGCAAATTCGATAAATTCACAAAATTGGTTTCGTCATCATTGTGTCCGCGGATAGCTAGACCCTGGGTCATCAAGTACAGTAGCAAAGAAAAAATCCTTTTCAAGCACGTTCGGTTCAACAACATTTCTTTCTTCTTCTGGTCTGAGATCTGCGCAACAACGTTAGGTGAACCTCTTAAACATGTGTCTTCATTACAGACTATTTGTGGCACGGCGCGCCGAAAATCTGTCCAAAGTTATAATTCTTTGAAAAATATATATTTTCTTAATACCGTTATTTGGACCACCCTATTTTAAAATGGAACACCCTAATGACAAAATGAAAATTTCGAGTCATATATTTTCCGAAAAGGGACAAACCTTCCTATTTTTGCAGAAGTCTAAGATCCATTTCATCTCTTTGGTTTCGAATTGCTGAATTATCTTATTCGGTTTCGAATGTTCCGGAAGATCCGGAAGACCATAACACGCTCAAATAGAGCTGCACATTGTTCTCCACATCGCTTTGCTTCTTACATTTTACGTACAAACGGTTTTAAAAAAAACCGTAATGCTTAAGGACGAGACTAATGAATTTACCAATTTCTCGGATGTTCCGGATACTCCAGGAGACCTTAAAACGGCCATATCTCGGAAGTGTGGCCTAATACGACTATTAAGATAACATATTTGATAACAACGGCACAAAATTACTTGGAAACACATAACTTAGCTATGGAAATTCCATTTTTAGACTTTTTTCCGCCTTTTGTATGGAATGGAATCACTGTGCACCGGTCGTTCATGTAGCTTTGATCTTTCCACTCCGTTTTGAGTTGCTGAACCATAGTTACATAAAAACTGTTTTCATTTTGCCGGAGTACGTAGAACACAGCACAATATCCTTCACCGAATCATATAGAATACAAGCTGGTGGTTCTACTTGGTATGAATGATTTTTTTTTTTCATACAAAGCTTTGTGGATCAAGGCAGCCGAAATATAAGAGAAAACGTAACAGCTAAGAATTTATCGCCGGGATCTGAACCGTGGCCGAAATCGTGAGGGCTTTTTGTGTTATGCACTAGTCCATATTATCAAGTTGAATGTAGGTCCTACAGTTGCTTCAATTGTCGTGGTACTTAGTGGTATAGCACTGACACATGAATATGCTTTTAAGTAATCTGTGTGCAGTCAGTCGCTCGCACAGACTTACATTGCTTTATATAATTCATACAACGTTTTGTGGACCAAGATATGCTAAATTGGATTTAACGTTATATGCGGTTTTCTCAAGATATGATTGCCAAAATTGCTATATTAGCGTGGCTCATTTTTTTCACCTTTCCAGTTTTATGGTGTACGTCATAAGAGTCTAAAAGAGTATCACCTTAATATTGAAAGTATAACAGCAACAGTCAGAGTTGTGTATTAAGTTTTCGGCTATGTGCTACACAGCACGCAGGAAGTAAAAGGAAAGCGTTGCCTAATGTAGTACTTTTTTCAACCCTTTTCAACACTCAACTCTGAGCAAAATAGGTTATTGTTTTCTACTACAGCGTAATGAAAATCAGCCTCTTGTGATTTAAAAAAATACAAAAAGCGTATTTTAAATTGTCAATTAAAGCGTTTCGAGCTTTGTGCACTATGCCGTAAGAACCTACTATTGTGGCCATTCTGTCCAATATAATTGATCAAATGTTATGTTCTTGATGGACTTCTGCCTCTTTATTCAGGATTGTGTCTGCGTGGCAGTCAATTTAATGTTCATAGAAAAATATGAAATCATAGACTGGAATAGATGGTGGATCTGGATCTAGCTATCTGAAAATAACTATGCAATAACAGCAAAGTTGCAACAAAGAGATGAAGCTTGCGGTGCATCTAGACAATTTTCTTCTGTTGTTTATTTTTTCTGGTGGCAAGCGTCTGCGTTTTGGTGACCATTATTGGAGAACATGTCGTTCGTAGTTTTACAATATAAATCGGTGGAACGACTTATGAATATTCATATCGATAGCATGATGTGATACGATTTCATTCTATTAGGAGCTTGCTTTGGGGTGTATTTATTTAAAAAAAAGCTGTCTATCTATGAACTGTTGCGATGAAGATATTGGAAATGGCCGGAAATTATGTTGGTCTATCCAAAGGAATGCCAATCTGCTACCAGTTTATTAAACGCGTTCGAATTCTGCGGGCTGTATATTTGAATTGAATACATTCTAGGAACTCAGCAATTTAATGCTTCTAAAGATTGAAGAGGAGACGATGCTGCGTATTGGCCTAAGCTAACCTAAGCTTAGATGCTTAAATTTGTATTGGTTCTAGATATAGAAATTTTCTTTCATCAACTTTTGAGAACGAACCTAGACTTACGCTTTGTGATCTTGAGGAGTAATGACTTTTGACAATAGTAGCACCGTAACTATTTGAACCGAAATTAGTTTAGTAACTTTGAATTTTCGTTTGCTCACCTGTCAGGGTACTGTAAATACAGCATGTGCACATTTTAGTCGATCCAGCAATTTTAAGAAGCCACTTGGAGCTATTTATATCGTATGAACTGTTGTCTATCATTTTCACGAAGAGGGATCAGTTGGATATCTTAAGTCTTACGCCCCATTTGCCTCCTTAGTTTGTTCGTTGTAACATTAATCTAGGAAGACGTACAGAAGATGACAGGATTCCTACCCCAACCATCTCAACCGACCTGACTAAGGCGTTACACTTGGTAATTACCAGAATTTGTGAGAAAAAGTTTCCACCTAACTCTTTGTCACCGTCTATCACTAATTAAAAAAGCGAATTACTGAGCGGGATTTATGGACGCTCATGGTACTCCGGATCTGATTGTTGTTATTCGGCAAGTTTTGCAGAAAGGTCGCGAATACATGATGCCTACACATAATCCTTTGAACGATTTCAAATTAACTTACGACACAATCAATCGAGACTAACTACGGTAAATTATGCACGAATGAGAATTTCCAGATAAACTGACACGGTTGGTCAAAGCAACTATGGATCGTGTGATGTGCGTCGTTTGATAAGGACACTCTCGAGTTCTTTTGAATCTCGAAGGCGGTCTTGGCAAGGTGATGGGCTTCCATGTTTACTGTTTCACATATTTGTGGGATGTGTGATTCAAAGAGCGGAGATAGACACAGGTGGCAACATTTGCCGATGGTTAATCCTACTTTTTAGCTTTGCTGACGTTTGATTTTGTAAATAAAGAGGTGAAGTAAGCTTCAAACGTTAAATTCTTGAAACCCTTAGCAATTTCATGTAAACTATGGACACCAACACAAGGAATAACATTTCCCTTAGGGAAGGTCCATTAATTATGTTACGCAGTAAGGGGGGAGGAAGGGGGTTGGGAAAACGTGACGATCCATACAAAAACATTTGTAGGTCCATTTAAAAACGGTAGAGGAGTGGGAAGGGGGGGGGGGGGGGGTATATGCAAAGTCAATTATTGCGTGACATAATTAATGGACGTTCCCTAACATGATGGTGTTGCTATTTTCCGTAGGGGTGCTGAATGATTCGAAAATTTTTCGTTTGAACCTGACTTCCGCTCTTTGTTTACAAATTCAGATACGTCTGTTTGATAAACTACTCGAAAAATTACCTTTTCCAGTTGCGTACTATAACAGGCTGTACGAATAAGTGTATAACAACGGCCTACTTTTTGTCTCATTGTTTGTTGCAGGATTCCGTTCCTAGTATAAATTTATTACATCTTCAATACATACAATGACATTTGTGTGCCTTACTGTGAAATTGCAGGTTTCATTATATTATCAGATCAATGAATAGCATCATTTGATTGAATCTGTTGAATTCGTAGAAAATTCTTCCAGGAGTAACATTTGTTGGATTACCACTTTGGTTTTGTTTAACAATTGCCGTCCAGTTCTGATGAAATAGTGCAAATTTCACTTATCATACTTTGAATTCTTTGCTTATCAGTTTATTGCAACATCCGTTAACCTGTGCATTGTAATCGATTGACATAGTTATTCAATCATATAGCTCGATTGAGTGGAAATGAGATTGTTGGAATTCTGTTCATTTCTACGAAAACCACTTCATTCGTGCCGACATTGCGAAGAAATCTCCCGGATGATATGACAGCTCTACAATTCTGGTCAAAAGTTAATTGATTCCTTATGTGTTTTGTATCAACAATTGAAATGAAACCAGAATTCTAGTGTGGTTTGAAAGCTAACAGTTTCTGGAACTGAACATTGTACTGGATGACTGGAGACGGTTGAGAATTATTGCCATTCAAAAATTCAAAAACTCGTTCATGAATTTGTGTGGTACAGTGGTACATAACACAGGATGTTAGCCCTTCGCCGAGTGTCCCCAATTGTGTATGCTTCTCCGACTTCGACAATTCTGATCATTTTGATTTATCTATGAAGAAGGAGCTTTGCTGTGATTTGCTGTGATTTGCTGTTTGACCATGTTGATTCTACTAAACGTTCTTCCCTGTCGGATTACTAAGAGAGGAGTCAGCAGGCTTTGGTTTATCTAATGATAGCGTCAATCGTAAACTTCAAGCTCCTTGTTTCGTATATGTCACTGATTTAGCGGCAATACACTTTACGCTAGAAATTGTTGAATCACTCACATCGGATCAGTATTTCATTATCATCACCTTTATATGGGTCCCTTATAAAGGTTCAATTTTGAGAATATGAGAGCGGATTCGCTTGCAAAGATGGTGCTATGGAAGGCGAAGATTACGATGGACAAATCGCCTTCAATGATTTTTTTCCTGTTTTTCGTCAACAGGCACTCGTCAGTTGGCATTATAAATGGAGTAAAGAAGATTTTGGGTGATGACAACATTCTATCATCCCACAGGTGCTGAAGAAGACCGGTTCGATATATTTTGGCTCTACGTGATCTGGAGTTTATGAAACTCATTTGGGTGTTTTTAAGTAACACTAGCTTTAGATTTTAGTTTGTTTTACCAGTACGTTTACTATTAGTTTTTTTATCTGTGTTTGTGTGTTTTTTCTCTCTCAAGAATGTTCAAGTCGAAAGATATCCCAAAGTTGTATCGTTATAAGTTTTAGGACAATTTAGAATTTTAAATAAATGTGTTAAGTAAACAGTTCTTCAAATTCCTGTCAGTCTTCCCATCCGTTAAATGGTTATTCCAATTAACCTCGAGACGGCCGCGAGTAATCGGTTCTATACCCGTAACTTTAGTTCTAAGAGAACTGATGAATGATATATCATATGAATATGAAAACTTGGCTCTGTAAAGTTGATTCGATTAAACCTGTACGAATAAATCATTTAATACAAGAAAAACTAAAACTTTGATTATCACTTTATATGTTGAGCGACCATTGTCATATGTATTGTTTCGATTGCAGTAATAGGTTTAACGTTGCCATAGTAAGAGCAAAAGTGTGAATTTCTTTAATTGAAAAGTCATTAGTTACGAGTTTATGTTAGCGAACCTTATGTATACTTTCATAATCTAGTACCACAATTCACTTTTCTTAACTCAAGGTAAAGCCAGGGGCTGGAGAGTTATGAAGGATATGGATATAGTTTTTGGTTCAGGAAGTACCAGCACCGGAATATTTGAGTAGTTGTTCGTTGTGAATTATATTTTTAGAGGTGATTCATTAAGCTTGGAAACGAACCTATGACCGTGTGCTGGTACTACCTGAGCCTAAAACTAAAGACTGGACTCGGAAAAAATGAGACACCAAAAGTACATTTTAAATCGGATACTTCTCAAATTTTCAGCGATTAAATAACTATTTATTAGCTATGTTTTGGCTGAATTTATTTATTGAATTTCCTCCCCCAAGCTGAATGCTCGAACATTTCTCTTAACACTGCTCATGAGATCTTGGGTGAGGCTTTGTCCATCTTCCTTACACAATTTATCCCAGTTTTTCTTCAAAGCTCCATAGGTTTTGAATGTTTTTCCGCTTTTCTTCAACTTCTTCCTCATTATCGCCCAAAACTTTTCGAGTGGACGAAGTTCGGGTGTATTTGGCGGATTCGCATCCTTCGGGACCACATTAACGCCCTTCGTTTCGTACCAATCCATTACAGGCTTGGCGTAATGGCACGAAGCGAAATCCGGCCAGAACAGCGTGGGACCACGGTGAGAGCGGAGGAAGGGCAGCAAGCGCTTCTGCAAGCATTCCTCTCGATAAATCTGCCCGTTTATGGTGCCAGTTGTAAAGAACGGCTTGCTTTACCGTCCGCACTCGCAGATCGCCTGTCACAACAGGTACTTCTTCGCGAATTTGTCCATCTTTCTCTTCCGGAACTTTTCCGGAACCTCCATGCGGGACGTACCGACCAAAAACTCGAGGTCGGGGATTTGTTGGGTGTCCGCCTTGATATATATCTCGTCTTCCATAACGAGACAGCCTGGCTTGACCAGCCACTCACGGTACAGCTTCCGCGCACGCAATTTGGCCACCGTGTTTTGCTTGTCAGTCTGGTTTGGTGCCTTCCTGACCTGAAAACACGTATTCCAGCCCGCTTCATGGTCTGCTGGACGAACCACTTCGACGAATTGACCTTTTTGGCCACGTCTCGGGTTATTCTTAAAGTGCTGCCTTATCTTGCCCGCCTTCTCTGGGTATTCCGTTTTTCGGTTTTCGGTTTTTGGCCGCTTTCAGCGCGCCGCTCGATGGTCTTCGTCTCCTGGAACATCTTCACAACGTGGGACACGGTGGAATGGTGGATTCAAAGCTTTTTACCGATCCATCTGTGCGACTGACCAGGATTATCGATCACCGCGCCCAAGATTTGCTGGCATTGCTCTTCTTGTTTCGAATGCATTTTGAAAACTTGACAGATCGCGATAAAATTTTGCAGACATAAACATAACCCTTTAAACTAGTATTACCCAAAATTTCATTAATTTTTACTCACGCGATAAAAAGTTAAACCCAAAACAAAGTGTCGCATTTTTTCCGAGTCCAATCTTCATACTCATCGGATCATGTTAGATTTTCTAACTTTTAGTTTTTGAAAAAGTACGAAAATATTCAGAAACATTTGTTTTATATATGCAGGCAAAATTAATTTTTAGATAGTATTTTTAAGTCAAATTGTTGAATTTATACAATAGCAAAAATAAACTGTTCATGTTTTGTTTGATTGTTTTGATTACGTTTATTTGTGTTTATGTTTCGTTCGATTTCTTTTAATGATTTAAATTACCTTCAATAAGGGCTGTCAATAAGAGATTTTTAAAAACAAAAAATAGCTCCAACTTGCTTGAATTTCTCAATACAAGCCAACATTTGTTTCAGAATTTTAGCGTATTTTTATTATTGCCAATTTTTGCAGCATGTATATAAGTATATCAGACACATAAAATAGACGAGTAGTACACGTTTACCAAAGATGTCTGCAGATTGTAGACTAAGTACGCGTATCGGTCAAAATAAACAATAAAAGTAGTTGGAATTAAATATGAAAATTACTAATTTTTCTTCTTATTTTCTAGTTACATAAAACAGGTTAAAAAATCTGATCCTGTGCGCTATGACCAACAATCATTACTTTTTAAAGGCCGCTGGAGCCTTACAAAATGACTTATCTTATGTGAAAAATGCAGGTAATCAAATGGTAGTGGTTGGGCAGAATTACGGAAAAATTGAAGTGATATACAGTAGTCGTATTGGTTCTAATAATATTGCACTTATTTGTACTATACAATTGTGAGGGTGTCTAAGAACTAAAAGGCGGGATATCGTGTAGTGAAGGCACTAGAATTGTAAATTTTTACCATATTTTTCCCACATACTGGATGTCAACAAGATAATATCTTATTATATATCATACTATACTACTAGTTTATTATACTGATCATTAATTTTCGTTTATAGTACAAAATCGCGGGTACGACTAACAAATCTGTTTATTTTTTTCCTGCAACGAAACCGATTTGTATTTTTGAAGAAACTACTTTCATATTTAATGCCACACGCGAAACTGTCAAAAGCATGAAGCATTTGTTGACACAGAAAGAAAACAAGACAAAAAGTTAAACATATTTTGTTACCAATAAAAAAGAAACTTCTCTCAGTGCAGCTACAAAGCAATACCATGCTGGAGGTGCCTGGGTTCAATTCCCGGCCTAGTCTAGAAATTTTTCGTTAAGGAAAATTTTCGACTCCCTGGGCAAATATCATGATTGTACTTGCCACACAATCATACTAACTTTTAATGTATCTAACACGGGGCTCGATTTTGGGGAAGAGTTGTTATTAAATCCGTGGTTTATCTCTCAACCCAAGCAACACACAAGTATTATAACGGCTGAAAATACTTTCATATGACTAGCTTTGGTGATAAAAAAGCATACGCAATAAAACAAAGTTGAAGATGCTACATGGTGACTCGTGAGGAGTTATTCGATTAATGAGTATGAAGTTATAACTCACGACATCGCTTTGATTTTTATTTTGGGATAAATAGATAACCCACCCAAGCAGCATCATCAACATGTTTGAGTACGATTGAAGAGAAGCAGCGATTGGCTGACCATTTCGTGCATCGTACAAAACGGTGTTATAATAACATTTCACCGAATTATGAAATATGATTCTTTCATACAATACACAAGCTATTTGTTCGATGTACAAAATCCATGTTAACGAAAAAGTGGAAGCTAATCTACGAAAATAAATTCTCAGTTCTTAGCTGGTGGTTTCAATACTTTGCTTTGACTCCCTCGTCATGATCGGGCGGGCCAATGCGCATAAGCGTCCCGTCAAACAATTAAAGTAATTTTAGTGGCGATTGCATTCGCCAGAAGCTGGAGTGATGAATCAACTGGCCACTGAAATTGTCGAGGAAAAGAAACTTCGTTTGTGATAACTAGAAAAACAAGATCTTTTCGCTACAGTGTGCCATTTTCTGCAACGAGAATTAGAACAAACTACTATCTGGAGTGAATCGCATATGAGGCAGTCCTGTTGCTCAAACAAATCGGACGGGGATATTAATTTCTTTCGCGGATCATGGTCACTGTCTTGTTCGGGAAGACCAATATAATTCATCAGCTAGAAAAATAGGCTTGACTGATTTTTATGATCAAACCATTGCCCATACTGAATTGTTGAAATCCAGTTGAGAGAGGTAAATTGTCGGTTTCCCAGAAAATTGCATATAAGTTTAAATTTCGAAGTCGCTGATCTTTAGAATAGAAAGTTCATAAGGCTCTTGGAGGCTCCGAATGGTTTTTCGTAGTCTACGTCAACTCTGCGGTCGTGATTTTACCTGAACTGATATTTCCTTTCAGCTGACTTTTCGTTTACGATCGTCACGTTTTGTCGGTTGAAAAAATACTTTTTTATTTAAATTTCTTGAAAAGAAAATTATGAAGTCTTATGATTCAAATAGAGATAATCGAAGCAACGACATTTTCATTCGTCAGAATCGATGATACTCGATATAAACACCAACGTTGAGATTTGAAAAATATAAACACATACAATTGCCACGTTAAATGTGCTGTGAGTTTGTTGCGAAGTGGCTTGGCGTACAAAGAAAATTGAAAACTAGTAGTTTCGCCGTCGTATAATGTTGTCGATTGGTGCTGATACAGGTTTACTTCGATTATATGCACACAACTCTGAGCTATTTCAATACTGTATGTATGGTTAAGCCGTGGCATCATCACTCTATCCATTGCCTGATCGATAGCTACAGCATTCAATCTAGAATTACATGCTTTGCAAGCCTCTTTTATGGGAAGGTTTATAGATAGCCTGTTAGGAAATCATAGTGCTTAGTTGGATTACCTGTGCATGGGTGGATAGTTTCAGATTGTATTTGTTTGTAAACTCTCGTAGCAGAACACACTACTGTTATACTCGTATCAAATGTTGAAAGCAGACGTCATGGTTCACTTTCAAGCATGAAACAGAAAAGGATACTTTTCTTCGACATCAACTAGGGTACGGATCGGATTTTAAGCTGTATATGCAACAGCTGGAATGTTCTTGAAGCTGTTTGTGATTTGTAATTGGAACTGCTGAAATTCGGACGTAAATCCATCTGCTTATTTCTTATCCTAAGAAATTAACCTTCAAAAATGAGCATAAGTCTCAAAAATCTTAAGAACCATAGATTTTCCAGTTACAGGTACTTTTTAAAAGCACTCGATTTGCTTTCCGACCATAAAAAAGTTTTCTACGGAAAAATTCTTCCTTCGAAATCCATATAGAGCCTAACAACATTGTATAAGTGCGATGATGTGCTTGTATGGCAAGGCAAAATGACAATTAATCTAGATTTGCTGCTAACTTTTTGTTCCTGATTGATGTTTAGATTGACAATGTATATTCAAGATACGTCGAAGAACACTGGTATAGCGGAACTACTGTTTAGTTTAATTGATGGATATTAACAAGACATTTGATTTTGTTGAAATTGCACCGCTAAGTAATTGAGCATTAATATTTTAATAATGTTAAAAAAAATATGACATGTTTTTTTGAATATCTTAAGACGATTATCTAGAATTAAACAGGTGCAGACAACGCTGAAAGAGTTAAATGTATCTAGTCATTGAGTCAACAGAACAATTCAAGCACTTAATGCGGGACGCACTTGTGTTGGTTGGGATGATGTGTATTCGGAAATGAAAGGAAAAGGTATCAAGCAAGGATGCACACTTTTAGCCTAAACACTCAATTTACCTCGACAAAATGTCCAACAGCCGATCAACTCGGCAGTTATTATGGCTGATATCCCTGTTTAATGTTTGTTTGTCGAACCTGTTAGTCGAACCTCGGTAATTTATTCACTGAATTTCAGTAAATTGAAATACCAAAATGATCGTCTGTTGAATTCCCGGTGAAAAAACTAAGTGTGTATAGATTCACCCTGATTGTACGACAAGTTTTAAGAGAACCCTAGCTTAAACTAACTAGAATAAGAAAATCATAAGATAAAATTTTTAGAAGATGATTTTTAATTTTAGGTACCTCAGTACAACAAACAGAGTCCCAATTTGAAACTGATAATAGAAGAATTAGGGAAAATAAAAATAGAGATCAAAGTTGATAAAACCAAATCATATTATAAGAATCACTTTCTGACAGGAACATTCGCGAGTCGATAAGTATAAATGGAGTAAAATTTGTGGTTGTTAAGAGTATGAGATATCTCGGAACATATTTAACAGAAACCTTGGATAGACTATAAACAACTACAAGAAGATGCCTGCAAGCAACCAAAATTAGTAAAATAAATATAGATTTTATAAGACAATCGACGTCACCATGGGCACTTTCAAAACGTATCTACGAAGTAATTATTTCACAATGTATTAACAGAAGCAGGAAATTATTCAGTAGCTAGGAATTAGAAATATTAAAAGAAATGCTAAGATACTCAAGAAACAGACCCAGGGGCAAGATATCAGTATCAGGTTTGTTGAATGGAAAGTCAGCAGTTAAAAGAGTTATGCGTATACATTTTTTGAGATATGTAGAGAGAAAACCAGAAGAGCACAAAATGAAAGAAGCAACAAGAACTAAAATTTTCTCGAATAAAAAAGTTAGGCCCAAAAATACTTGGAACGACAGTTTAACAGAAGACCATAGTGAATATTCGAAAGGAACAGAAGAGCTATGGTCTAAGCTATGGTTTGATGAATAAAAAAAAGACAAATGAGATGTATAAAGCTATAGGAAAAAGAATCAGAAACAGATATAAAACAGTTAGGAATTTGACGAATATGAATAAACATAGATTAGGATAATGATACATATTTTAAAAAAATATTTGGAGATGGAAACATTTTAATTAAATTTTCATTTAAAAATGGAGTAAATGAACAAACAAAAAACTGAACAAACAAACAAACAAGAAGAACTTGTTAAAAAAAGGACCAACAAATGAAACAATAATGAAGAGGTTCTAAAAACTACTATGAATGATAAGGATCATTCTCCTAGCACCAATGAAAAACCACCAGTTGACACTTTCTTTGACTCCTAACACTCCAGGTGTTGAAAAATGTACCTAGCGCATAATCCTATAGTTGGCAAATTAAGATGAAAACCAGTGAGATCCTAATTACGGCAAACTGGACCTGGCGTCAAATAATGGATATGGCATGGATTCTGCTTCATCAGTATATATAAAAGATTGACATCTTCCAGAAATGGCATGTGGCTACCCCCGTCTCAGTAAAACCTTGGCAGACCTCCAAGTACGTTCGAAACTTGCACCAAACTGGTGGCTTCGTAGGCTCAGAGGTAACATTCCTGGCTTACGCCGATCCGGCACTGAACATGGTCCCTATGAAGGACCGCATCAGTCCTAGTATGATCCATACCCATAGCGACCAGCTGGCGATCTGATATCCTGTCGCTATACGAAGGACAAAAAGTTACGAGTGGAAGTGGAAGACGAAGGTCTTCGATAAGGAACTCTTTGTTGAGTCACTTTGGTTCGACAACGAACTCACGAACCGAAACGCGGACAAGCTGAAGAATAAGTTAGTAATGGGATGTGACGCAACCATGCCGAAGAAACTGGAGCTGATGAACATGCGGCGCTCGGCTTACTGGTGGAATGAGCAACTCAGCAACCTCAGCGCTAGTTATCTCAGATCCAGAAGACCTGCCCAGGGAGCTAAAGCCACAGCAGATAGAGAGGTGCGTAGGGTGGTGTTCAGAGCAGCCAAGGCCCCGAATTAAAACGAGAGATAAGATTGAGTTAGACGAAGGAGCTGTATGGCGAGTAAAATAGAAGTAACGCTGATGGCTCACAAGTCTCGGGGCTAAAATGAAGAAGGCACCCGGAATCCCTAACACGGCTTTGAAAGTGGCAATTCAGGTACTTCCGAGCATGGTCAGAGATGTGCTACAGAATTGTTTAGAAGATGGTGACTTCCTGGACAGGTGGAAAATAGAGAAAAAAGTGTTGTTGCTGAAGCCAGGAATGCGTGCAGGGGATTCAGTATCGTATGGGACATTATGCCTGCTGGATAAGCTAGGGAAACTCCTGGAGAGGATCATCCTCAACAGGGTGACGAAATTGACGGAGAACGATCACGTATCGAAGTTTAAAGTGGATGCAATTCCGGTAGAGATCGAGACAGCCGTAAAGTCGTCATAACAGAAGCGGAAAGGCAATCGATGTTGCGCCGTTTTTACAATCGACGTTAAGAATGCCTTCAATAGTGCCAGTTTGTAGACTGTAAAGTAAGCGGGTTCCTGATTGACTGTGCAGAATTCTAGGGGCTAATTTCAGAATCAGGTGCTGATCTACATATGAGATCTATGCTGGGTGGAAACCGATGAACATCACGGCGTGAGTTCCACAATGTTTCATTACTTTGGTACGAGATGTACAACGGAGTGCTGACGCTGAAGGTGTCCAAAGGTATTGTTAGTAACAGTAAGCTTCTATTTAACCAAATCTAGCCCTATAAAAGTATTTTCAACCGTAATAAAACTTTTTTGTTGCTAGAAATGCGAAACAGTAGAAAAAGTGGAAGTACTGGCGACCGAAGCAATCGGCATAATTGATAACCTGATGCAGGAGTCGAAGTTGCAGATAGCCTACCACAAAACAAAGGTTCTGTTGGGCAACAACTGCAAAGTGGTGCAGTGAGCAGATATAGGTATCGAAGGGCATCTCACACCCTTGAAGCGCGTACTAAAGTATTTGGATGTGATGATCGACGACTGGCTAAATTTCAACAGCTATGTAGATTATGCCTGTGGGAAGTCGGCAAAGGCCATCAATGCGGTAGCCAGAATCATTCCGAATAGCAACGAACCAAGCAGTGGTAAGCGGCGTCTACAGGCTAGTGTATCATCATCAATACTGAGATACGGAGGTCCAGCCTGGGTCGCAGCGCTGGGAATCAAGCAAAACCGGGCGGAGTTGAACAGTACGTGGCTCATGGCCACGCGAGTCGTGAGCGCTACAGATCGATATCATCGGAGGCAGTATGCGTTATTGCCTGAATCGGCATTACTATGGACAGTGAGTGTTATCAGGGGAGAATATCAGAGGAGTTCGAATGCTGATGAGAGCGGAGTCGATGGCCAAATGAAAGCATGGATGCTTCGTCACTCTTCTGTCTGGAGTGCGCAGGCGTATAAGTGACACCGGAGCACGTGGTCTTTGACAGCAAAGCGAGATAGTTGCCATCAGTAGGGCAGATACCAGCCCAGTTAACGTCGTCTATAGGATGTGTCGTGACGAAAGTGCGTGGAATGCGATCAACGGAACCATAACACATGTCGGCTCTGCAGCGAAAATAGCGGGAGAATCAAGAAGTGAGTGATGGAGTGGAGTAATGAATACGAAGGGAATCCTCCGTCGTTGTATGGTAGATCCACAGTTGGGGAGTACTCGAGTCGATTGCATCAAAACGTGTGAGCTATATGGCTTACTGTGTTTCGGTTTTGGGAGATCTTCAACTGCCGGGAATCTTTCGCCAGAGTGGGACTGAACCGTTAAACAGTGAAGCATTATTTATCGATAAGTACTGTCGGAAAACTCCGATACCCACCTTTTTTTTTGCATTGCCTAAGAAAGCACCAGATGATGGACTATATATTCATAAGTATACGTAACTTAAAAGAATAATTTTACACGAAACTTACAGTGACCGGCGAAAAAAAAGATCATTCTGCAATGAATTTGTAATTGTTTATAAAAGTCCTAGATTTGCAGAAGAGCTGGGCACTGTGATACATCCTGTCAAAAGATACACATGGAAGTTTGGTTGGGTTTACTGGTAGTCTTTGTTTTAAAGTAGGACTACGACTTGGTTTTCTATACTGAGGTACAATTTAATCAAAATCGCATTACGAACGTCACGGAAAGTGGTCAGGTTTTAAGCGTTAATATCTCAGTCATTTTGAAGAAAAAAAAAACAAAATGTTTGCACCAATCGATCGGAAATATTTTCACGCTTCAATTTCAATAGAGAACGGTGTTGATTTCGAGACGCATACTATTGAAAAATTAATATATGTTAAGCCATGTCTGAACTATATTAACCCCTTCAGGCCTAAGGGATCACATATGACCCCAAAAGCAAAATGGCTGTGTAAAATCACAGACTAAATAAAAGGGTGCGTTGTCATCGGTAGATTTGCTCTTCGTTGCTCTTCTAAGGTTTGCATTAAAAAAATGAACTTTTTTCGGATGCTGATAAAAAAAACTATGATAGATAATTGTTTTTGATAAATTTTCCATGGAAGGTAATTCTTGCTTTCCAGCTTACTTGGAAAAAAATTCTACGCTCTTGCGAGCGGTTTTCCGGCAGTTAATCGGAACAGTAGCCATGGCGGACGAAAACATGCGTGTAGGCATGTTGTTGAGTTCTTTCTTCGTTTTATTCATCGATTCCTCCTCAGTTTTCGCGACAGAATTGTTGGAGTAGATCGTACGCTTCAGATTGGCCAAGAAATCGATGGGACGCAGCTGGGGGATGTTGGGCGGGCTCGCCGACTTGGGTACCACATCGATATTTAGCCGCTCCATCTCCTCCAACGATCGCTTCGAGTAGTGGGTCGACGCCTGATCCGGCCAGAACACCGCGTCTTCGCCCTTATGGTATTTTTTGATGCGCCGTTCAACTTCCGGCAGGCATTTCGTACCATAAATTTCCCAGTTCACTGCCAGTCCAGAGCGAAAGAAGAGCGGCTTAAACATCACCTTCTCGCTGATTGTCAACCACAGCAGCACCTTCTTGGGAACTTGGTGTGTGAAATGAACTTTACCTCGGAGCTCATTTCCTTCGTGGGGGAAGTAAATACGAAGTGCCCTGTCAGTCGTTGCCCTCCGGGGTGAGATAGGTTTCGTCGTCCATCACAATCTCCACGTCGCGATTTGCCGGGAAAATCGAGTTGATTATCTTATTCAGCCACTGCCGCTGTATCAATGCTTGCAGTGCCGAAACCAGTAGACGCGACTTCCGCTTCCTGACATGTATGTTCATGTTCACCAGGTACTTTTTCACTGTTTGGCCGGTTAAACCAACCTCCCGGCCAAGCGCACGTAGCGACGGAGCCACTTTTCCCTCGGTCTTCCTCTTCAGCATCCTTTGGAACTTCTTGTCGCTCAGGGTCGTCGGCTGTTCAGAACCGGGCTTTCTTTCGATGCTCTGATTGTTGTCTAATAGTGCCAAGATGTTTAGATGCGGGAACGGGCGCATCCAACGTCTAGAAAGTGAAACAGTAGATGTCCGTCGCGCATACTTCTGAACGGATTTGCTCCACTGTTTTTGCCATCACGGTTAGAGTTCGACTGATAGAGCTGTCAAATTTAGTCTGCAGACTCATGGGTTACTATGATTGATGCTGCATGGTTAGTTTTGTCAGAGCTGGTGAAGGTAAACCCATGAAAATGTGGCAATTTGTGTTCATTTTTTTAATGCTAACTTAAGTACATGGGAACATATTTAAAATACGCAAAGGTAAAAGTTATGCGAAATTCTTCGGTAGGTGGGATACTGGTGATTTTCTCAAACAGACAAAATGATTCATATTCATTTGTAATAAATCATGTTTCATATACTGATCCATTAGTTCCTTAATAGAGATAACGTTCTTATCACAGCATTGTTTAATAATCTGGAAAATATAGGAGTTTGAGACCTATTTTATACCCACTGGCGGAAACAGCCACCCCTGATTAAGCCATTCCCTACCCTATTAGGTTAAATTTTGCTCCATCTATTCAAGTTCCAGCTTATCGTATCTAGCGAATTAGCCTCCTCCACTTCTGCATACGGTAGTGCACTCCAAAGCTAGCTCGTTCACCACTAGAGATACTATTGACAGGGATCAACTTCAACCAACTTCGATGCAAGTGCTGAAAATATGTAAATTAAAATATTTTCGTATAACAGCACATTGTGGAACTGTACTTCTACCAGTACATGCACTTGTGTGGGTGAATATGGATCTTTAGAAGCAAATGAACTTTATTGCATCGTACTTTGCCTAACTTCCATGAAGGCGGCAGAACTTTGTTTGGGTTGAATGCCGATAGAACGAGTTGGTTATAGTGACAAGACCACTTTGCCCTTGGGGTGCGGTGCTCTTTCCTGGGATATATGTAAACCAAGCAACTCGGTGAAGTGGAAAGAAACTATTTTGCACATTTCCTCTTTTTGGTTAGTGATGCTGTTGGTGTTTAAGCATGGAGCAATCTGTTGTTGTTTCAGCGCTGGTTTTAGTCATCTGAGAAGGGGGGCATCTGCAAGTAATTCTGAGAGCAACTTTCGATCCCACAAAGATAAACATCAAATTCAAATTTCCATAGGAATGTCAACGGGTGAGTCGCTGCCTTACGTGGTTATTGAATCTCAATGGAATGCAAGTTCCATTAATTTTATCTCGTCCTAGTTATTTACAACTTATCTACCAAATTAACTTCATTCGAACTTATTTCATACGTGCATTTATATATTATGTGACAAACCTCATTCAAAAAGCGAGTTACCTCCAGGGAAATGATAAATTGCGTTTATAAAATTCAAAAACAATATAGATCGATGCTATACAACAGAGATCTCGTCACGTTTTTGAAAGAAACGAAAGGTTAGCTTCTTTGGGCCTCTAGGATATTAAAAAGTTATTCTTTAGTAGCATAATTTGTTAGATTATGTGATCGGTATCACCATGCGGGACATATCTTCGCTCAGGCGGCATATGTTCAGTTTTAAAGTTAAACCATATTATAAATAGCTGGGTTCGATTTCCGGTATGATGTAAAAATTTTTTTTAGTTGGAATATTTCCTTATGCTCTTGGCATATAAAAATTAATCAAGACTGATATTACGAAACACCAAATACAATTTTGTAAAGAAAAAAAATCGTAAATTTTGCAAAACTCTCAAGTCTCCCTCGCGAGCAATCACCGCATAAAAAATAATGCTTTCCAAAAAAATAAACTAGTGTTAGTTTGCGCGGGCGATTCTATTAAAAACAGGAATATGTCTGAAACTGTTGAAATTTGTTTCGTATTTTCCACCGTTCACCAACACATTTTCTTTGTTGGGAAGTGTCTGGATGATTTTGGTTTTGGGTGAATGAAAAAGGGATCAGCAGCACCCTGCCCACCACAGTTCCACCGATGAAGACTAGCCTGCTGTATCTCACCCTTCCGGATCTTTCCAGGGACAGGGATTTTCCAATTTTGGGAGCAATCGAGACGAGATATGTTGTAAGATGGAACTAATCTCGTTTTCGGAAAGATAAAAGTTTTATCGCTGCTCAACTTCTGTTCCTATTTTACCATTCTGGTCTGACGATGTAAAGGGAGTACACCATCAACTTTTACGAAAAAATAGCAAGAGAACATCAAACGGGTTTCTAATTGAAAGTCAGACCAGCTTCGAGCAACCGCTGAACGGTGAGTTTGAAACTGGAAAACTTTTGGCCTAACTTTGAGATGCTAATGATGCATGACTTCTTGGATGTTTGTTTGTTTCACGACTCGGATTTATTGCTTTGGCAAAGTTGCTACCATTGGAGCAGAAAATCTGACGACCTGCCGTGGGTCTTGGTGGTTTGAAAGTAAGCAGAGCAGATGGTAAATGATACTGAGCGTGGGATGGATTTGTAGACAAAAACCTGCGATGCTAACTAGGAAAAGTTGTACGAAAATTATTCATTGAAAGCCGCCAAAACGACGGCCGGTGGTTTATTTTTTTCGCTGTAGCCTAGGAATGCACGTCAAGTTCTGCGGGGTTTAATGGATTTTGTCCAACCGTGTACAACATGAAAGTAATTAAAATTTAGTTGATGAGTTTGATGCTCCGGCATCCAGCATTCATTTTATTTTCCATTAAAGATTATGATCTGAGAAGAAATACGCCAAATTTAATATGACAAAAGGGAAAGTTTAGTTACAATGGACGATTCGTAAGAAACTCCTCTAGTGAACGTTTTCAATCAACCTGGTAATGAATCTTGTAACCGTTCGGAGAATTTTCACGAGATTTTAGAAACAAGATGGCTTAAGCGCCACTCCTGCAAGCAGGAGGCCACCTGTCGTTTGGTATTTGCCCGACCTTTCTGAGACAGACACCTCAGGGGACTCGTGAACGGCTATTAGCTCCAAGGCTCAAACACAATTGATGTAACCACTAAATAGAAAAAAAGCCAATAAATCCTGCTTGATTTCCCCCTCTGAACCTAAGTAAAAAAACCCAAATTTAAACTCGCTCAATCCGAATGAGCTAACCGGAACGGGATAGAAGAAGCCTGATATTGAAACAAACAATGTAACTGAAAACGAAAACGGATTTTAGGAGGAGTCAATTCTATCGGAGCTGCTCAAAACGAAAAAGAAATTCAACTCAGTACTTCAAATCATAACATAATCAAATATATTTATTTCCCGGTTGTTCGCGACTCATTCGGGTTGGACAGAACATTCGGTTACGGGAAATATTCACTGGGAAACAACCATGGCCATGTTAAAAAGTTCCACATACCTGCGCAGGTTATTGGTGAGTTCTCGATGACAGGGGTACTGGTTACTTAGATGGCGACAACAACGATGTAGATGGTGACGAATCCCGATGATGATGGTGGGGTCTAAACTTGATCGCTGTCTCTGCTGAAATGGCGTCCAGCAATGGCAGACGAGCTCGGGGACTATGGCCGAATTACAGATGCGGAGGGAGTGGTGGCTGGACGGAAAGCTTCCGATTCGATATTCGTCGAGAGCGTCCGGAACGGACCGTCTCCTTCAATGTAGAAGCCCACTTTCCCAAGCGACCCGGCTTCGCGTACGTTTCCGCTATGACCGAGCGGGATAAAGGGAGACTCCTATATTTCTGATAAGGTCCGATTTAGTGTCCGACACTTGACTACGGATCACTAAACTGCGCTCTCGTAACCTGTAACCTTTCCACAGGGGTTGTAAATATTTGTGGAATTACGACGGATTATTGGCGACCGTCGGGTGAAATTTCGCACAGTAGTCTTGCGAACTTCATTTCCCTCCGTTTAACTGCCTCGAAAGGCGGGCGTTAGCGGACTCCCGAGCTCAACTTTTGCGATCCGTGCTCCATGGACAAAAGTTGGTGATGATCGTTGACACAGAAACCCAAATACGTGGATCTCAAATTCCAGCCCGTACACAAAAAGCGAATGAGCGCTGTTTTGGTACGTTTAACAAATTGCGTATCTTGAGAAGATATCGCTTTGCCGGTCTCACAGACCGTGCACTACGTATACTTAAATTAACTTTGGTACGTATCTCTTAGAAACAACGTTTCACTTATTTAGAAAAAAAAACTTCCGAAAATACGTGATAAATTCTGTTTTCCAGCCAGTATCGTTGCGAAATCATCGAGCTTAAACCCTCTTACTACTAAGAAATGTTGATCAAACAATTATCTTTTATGCTTAATGAAAGCGCCAGCAAACAATCCGCATGGCGAATAAAGATTCCTTATGGCTTTTCTCCTTGTTTCGTCAAGATGGTTATTTCATGGTTCTGAGCCATTGTTGCATTTCTTATTTTTATAGCATTCAACATAGCCAAGGCACAAACCAGTCGACATGCAAAATAAATTTGTAGCGAGTCTAACCTAACCTATTTTGTCAATATTTACATTTGGTATACGATTCAAATCTTATCAAACCTTATTTAACCTAACTCATGATAGTTCCAATTTATTCAAGCGTCACCTGAATAAAAAATATTATACAACGCCCAACGTTACAATTTGAAACACACCAGTACACACCAAGAAAATTTAAGGTAAAACATGAGACATGAGACATCCCAAGTAACATTGCCAAAACCATCCAGCTTTATTAAGTTTTACTAAAGTTTTATGAAAGCCACTAGACATCAATTCGGTTTTGTTATGGCAGCAAGAGATGCCAATAGGTTTAAAATTTTAGTCAGGTTTATGAGAACCTACACAGCTTCTTAACAACGATCTTAAAACCTTGACTTCTAAAATTCCTTTTACTCCCATCAGAGGTTTTATTTTGACTTTGTAAACTCATAAAATGCTGTTTTAAAATGCCGTCTTAGAACTCATTCATATTATCTTATTATGGTCAGTTGAAAAAGCATTTTAAACCCATTTTGTCTCCAGTAAATGCATTAAACGGCAAATTGGCATAGAGGAAAGCTACCAAGCGACCAGATAGTTTTATAGAAGCCATTGCTAAGATAAATTGGCTTTTTGGAAAAAAAAACTGTGATTTTTTTCAATCGCCATATTGAAATATAGGAAATCATTGAAATGTGGAAAAATAAATACAACAAACTTTAAATGTAATACAATTGAACTGTAGATCTGAGACAAATTTCGGTATTCGTTCAAATAACCTTATTGAATTCCATCAATTTTCAGAAGTTTCTTGATTAATTGATCGGATCTATTTCTTTCAATTTTGTTTTTGTTGTTGTAAACACGCATAATTTCCGAGGCGCATTAATTTTCAGCTCTTATCGTGCCAATATTCACCATAAAATTAAATGCGCATATGATTTGGAGCATGATACGGTATAAAAAAAATTCAATTTGCTTAATATATTTTGCTATTAAACATAATTTTCCGCAACACTTGAGCTTTTTTCTTAGCCATTATTCACTGTTGAATGAATCAGAAGAGCAGAGAATCGAACAAAGCAGAAAAAAAAACAACCACAATATCACAGTGAAAAGTTTGACAGCTGTGGCCATTTGGCCCTACACTGGTTTTGATGGCGGCCAATAGGTTTTATGGTGGTTCTCAAGTGGTCATAACATTCTTCGCTAGAACATTTTCAAAATCTGAACGGCCTTAGAATGGTTTTATTAATTTGTTTTCACAACCGTCTATAGAGTGGGCCACTAGGCTGATGCAAAATTTGAAATATTTGCTCCCCTAAGCTTAATCGACGCCAATTTGGGTCCTGACAGTCCCCAAAAAATTTTAACACATTTGGTTTTAATTTGGCTTTGCACACGTTATTCAAAGTTTGTATGGGAATTAGTATGAAGAATCTCAAACTTACATATCCAGATCCCTAGCATCTTGATATTATGTCCTTAAACACAAACTGATCACAAATTTCGTGAAAATCGTACTCCGGCTGTTGAGCCCGGCTCGTCGCAATACACCTTCCAGAGCGATGTTGAATAGTAGGCATGAGAGTTCGTTACCTTGTCGCAGTCCCTGACGAGATTCGAATGAACTGGATAGTTCACCCGAAACCCCCATGAAGTTGATGAACAGGTGATGCGTAGGGACCTGGTATTCACGGCATTTCTGTAGAATTTGCCTTACGGTGAAGATCTGGTCCGTTGTCGATCGGCCGTCCAGATGGCACGAAGCCGTTGCGGGATGCGTTAAGCTTCTGGTAGAACTTCCATGTTTCTTGGGAACGGCACAGCAGTTCCATTTCCTCGCACAAATTCTGCACACGCAGGTTGATAATCCAACGTGGTCCGCAATAAAAATCGCAAAAAGGTTGAAAATCGCCAAATCAACCGTGTATGATGTGCTTAAACGTTTCAGGGATTAAAAGAGCGTAGATCGAGTGCCTCAAGGTAAGCGTCGTAGTGGAACATATGATCGCAAGCTGAACCAGAAGGTGTTGAGAACTGTCAGAGCAAACCCAACTATCAGATAATGAAATCGCACAAAAATACGCTTCTGCTCGCAGTACCGTTCAAAGAATTCGTTTGCGAGCAGGATATCGTTCTTATCAAGCCTGCAAGCAACCAAACAGAACGTTGAAGCAAAGTTTCGTCACCAAAACTCGATCTCGGAAATTGTACCAGGTTTTGACGAAGTATCAAAGATGCCTGCTCATCGACGATGAAACCTACGTCAAAATTGATTTCGGACAGCTTTCTGGCCAAAAATTCTACATGGCGACGCACAGTGATTCCATTCTATACAAAAGGCGGAAAAAAGTCTAAAAATGGAATTTCCATAGCTAAGTTATGTGTTTCCAAGTAATTTTGTGCCGTTGATTTCAAATATGTTATCTAAATTGTCGTATTAGACCCACTTCCGAGATATGGCCATTTTAAGGCCTCCTGGAGTATCCGGAACATCCGATGAAATGGTAAATTCATTAGTCTCGTCCTAAAGCATTACGGTTCTTTTTAAAACCGTTTGTACGTAAAATTTAAGAAGCAAAGCGATGTGGAGAACAATGTGCAGCTCTATTTGGGCGTGTTATGGTCTCCCGGAAGTTCCGGAACATTCGAAACCAAATAAAATAATTCAGCAATTCGAAACCAAAAAGATGAAGTGGATCATAGACTTCTGCAAAAATAGGAAGGTTTGTCCCTTTTCGAAAAATATATGACTCGAAATTTTCATTTTGTCATTAGGGTGTTCCACACTGACGGAAAAAATCTTAAGAAGTTCATTCAAAAACCTCATGAAATTTAGCCACAAGGAATCGGTTTGAATTTCATACTTTTACCTTATGAATGCGAATGCGATGTTTTTTGTCTTAATTGCCTATTAGCTATGTTTTAGATATGATAACAACATGAGTTTCATAACACAGCCTTATGAAACACATTATTGTTGATTATAATTTAAAATTGATTTACAAATACGATTTCCACTTTCATGTATATTATTTTTAGGAAGATGGGTTTGTTTTTTGTGACATCTTTATTTGTAAATAAAAGGCACCTTTTTACAATCCTTGAAATATTGAAATTCTGCAGTACGGGTGTTCATAATGATGTTGCTACCCACAGCATTTAACACATCAATCGACTCCACTTTGCAGATCTCCCACGGATGAGCTACGAAACTGTACGGCTTGTTAGTCAAAGCACCAACCGGGCAAAGATCCATCACATTTCCGGATAACACCGACTGGTAGAATCTCCACATAGGTATGTTGCAATCTGCATATCATTTACTCATCTAGTAGTACCCAAATCATCGACTCCGGCAAATTCCGACGTTAATCGGATGCATCTCGTGCAGTGAATGCATCGGGTCATGATGGTCTTAACCAACGGGCCAATGTCCTTATCTTCGACGCACGCTTTCCGCTGTTCCGATATCGGTGAACCGTGAACGATGCGACTTCGAAGCCATAGCCTGATCCTGCAGATCGCATTCACCAGTCTGGTCGCAAATCGGACAATCCAACGGATGACTCATGAGCAAGAACTCCTTCACACCTTTGCGAGCCTTACGAGTCATTTCCGCTGGTCTTTATTCACCATTCCTTCATAGCCGACATGGCGCAAGCGGCTACCGGTTTGGGAGACTTCCACTTCCACCAAGCAGATACTACAGTTACCGGCTACGGCCAATCGCCCGTGATAGCAGAACGAGGAATCTCAACGCCCACCAATGCAGCAGCCTACAAATTAAATATAAAAACAATTATAACATTTAAGCGAAATCCAAAACCCCCATCCAAAATATCTTCACCTGCAGCACCGTTGTTCCCGGATCGACCATAAGCAACACATCATTTACAAACACCTCAATCTTTTCGGGGACCTTGGCCGGAGTCGCCGTCGACGTACGGATGACGACGTTGTTGGGCAGTGCGCTCCAAGTGCTAGTGCCCTGGTCAACGGCGCACGAAACATCTTGCCTAGAAGTTAGTTGTGTTCAATCTGGTTCTGCAAGAGAAAACAAATAATGTCTGCTATGGAGCGTAGCCGTAGAGCAAAATTTCCGCAGCAGCATTAAAACGTGTAGTGAAAAAAAAACGCCTCGAGAAAACCGGAATGAATAATGAATCAAGTTTGGTTTATTTTAACGGAACAGCAAAATCATTGCCAAGAAGCAATATGATAAAAATTCGCGTAAATAGGCTTACCTCGTCTGCAAAATTATATTTTAAAGATGATCTGGAACATCCATTCCACAACATTTCTTGGTTCGCCATTGTAGTTGATTTATTAAATTGCCTGTTTTTTTCATCCACAGGATGAATATGGAAATCATAAGGTAATTTAGTGAAACTGATAAGAAACACATAGAAAAATCATTATGAGTAAGTATGCAAGTTGTAAGAGTCCTTATGAATGACATAATAATCTTATGAAGTTTAAACAACCTGCATTTGTGATACTTCATAAAGCCTAGTTTGCAGCTGACCAGTAAAGACTTGAAGTAATTTTTGCCATTTTTACAGAAGTAATTTTGATAACTGCTTCAGTATGGGTGAAATGTCAGTTTTTCTTGCAGAATAATCTAACGGAATATTATTCCGTAAGGAAAAGTGACAGCCCCATTAAGATTACCTGGGCAGACGTTACTAACGTTACGAAGTTTGTCCTTCTTTTCAGCTGCATACAAGGTAAGTAATTCCGACAGTAAAAGCATTTCGTGACCATTACTTGTCCTATATTAATGCACATTACTTTTGAGCTGCATACTAGCCTTAAGGAGTAATTTATGATTATCAAAAGTTTTTTTTCATCAGTGCATTTTAAAATAGGGTGGTTCAAATAACGGTATTAAGAAAATATATATTTTTCAAAGAATTATAACTTTTGACAGATTTTCATTTTCTTTTATAATGAAAGTTTATTAAAAAAATGAGTTATAGTTTTATGAATTCACATTTATATGAAAATAAGTCTTATTATTTAAATCAATTATAGAAATGTCCAGTTTTTATTGTTTTAATGTTGACTACAAGTTTCATGTAAAATTCAATTAAGGAAATTCAGAAGAAGTTTTAACGTTAAGTCATTTTAATGATTGTTATGATTTATCCCAATATGTGTGTTCATTTTTTTTTATTTTTTTTACAAAAAAAGGGGTAGACAGATCGCTTGAAAAAGCTCCGAGGCCTGGAGTACCGAGTGATATATACCATTTGACTCATCTAGTCAAGATTGTTTCTATTGGGTTCTAATTATCAACTTCTGGAAGATTGAGGAATCCAACTTGAAAAAAGAAGAAGATTCCAAGTGGTGATAAATCTGACAGCTCCCATGTTAAAGTATAGAACGAAACTTTTAAAATGCTTCTGGAAAATTCAAATGAAATTCTAATTAAAAGCGGTTTGTTGAATGATGTAAGAAAAATCCAAAACTTTTCAATAAAGACATTTTCAGCAAAATAAAAATTCTAAATGAATTCTAAATGCTCCTATTGTGCTGTTTGAATTTTTCTTACATCATACAACAAACCGCTTTTAATTAGAATTTCATTTGAATTTTTTAGAAGCATTTTAAAAGTTTCGTCCTATACTTTAACATGGGAGCTGTCAGATTTATCTTCTTTTTTCAAGTTGGATTCCTCAATAAACAATAACAACACTGCATCGGCATGCTTTTTACGGCGCAGCAAACATGGTGAAATAAATTTAACGTATTAATCGTAAACAGTAACTCAAATTTATTAGTTTGAAAATTTGAAGTGGCAGTGCATCTTTCCAAGGAGTCAGGATGCAGTATCGTTTTTCTTAAAAAAAACCCGGGCATGGCATAAGCAATCTGTTTTCTAAGCAATCTATGTTTTCGATAGTCTTCAAAAGATAGATCGAAAGTTTTCAAATATTCCGCATATTCCGGATGATTCGGAGGACCATGCAGTATCTAGTCGAAATCACGAATTGGTTACTACAATGAATTCGTTCTCACATTGCATATAAATTTATTTGAAAATAAACACTTAAATTTATACACCTTTCGTGAGATCTGACCATTTTAACACTTTCTTGTGAGTACTAGGAATAAGAATCCGGATGTAGTCATGATGGTCCTGGAAACTTGATATCATCACCATTGCACTTATTTTTGAGTTCTCATGTTATTTGATGTGTCACAAGATGAGTTTTGATCCAAATCTGAAACTGGCCACTTTCCCGGGAGTAGCCGGAACATCAACCCGGATAAGGTCAATGTAGTTCTGGACATTTGATATCTTGACCATAGGATTTATTTTTCAATTCTCATGTAATTTGAGGAGCCGCATGATGAGTTTTGATTTTAGGCCGAATTAGAATTGACCGCTTCTCCGGGGGACTCTACAGAACTAGTAAACCAGTTTCCAGAAATTCAAAGGCAACTACAGTACCTTTCATTTGGTGGTTGTTTCATTCAAATCGGTTCAGTAGTTGCTTGGGAAACTGAATTAGAAGTTTCGTAACACACATACAATACCTACACACATACACATTCAGTTCATTGAGTTGAGTTCGTTGTATATAACAGTCGGTCTTCCAGGCTTTTTGTTAAAAGTCGGATTTCCAAGATTTAACTTCCTTGTAAGAGATTGTAAGACGACCGTAGTAACTTAGTATGAGATCTATGTATTTACCAATTTCAAGGGTTTCATAGACATTTCTGAATTCTTGCCTCCCGGAACCGTATTTGCGCAAGTTTGCGCAAGATGAAACCCAAATTTTCGGAAAGCTGATAAAAAAATCTTTAAAATAAGCCTATTGTGGTGTATGTGCGCATGTGTGCTCACATTTGAAAACTTAGTTGAAGTTTTTTTCCGATTCTCCATACATTTTAAAATATGGGAGTAAAAAACCACGACCTTGTAGGAAATACTTTGGAAAATTGTAGAGAGCACAATGTTCATCCAATCTTTATAAAATTTTGGAGAAAGAAACTTCAAATAGTGTACAAAATTAGAAAAATACATTCATTTTAAAATTAGGAACTTGATTTTTCGACTTTTTTCCGCCTTGGAATCACTGTGCGACGGCACGAGGAGACGTTCTTGCGAAGTTTAAGTTTGCTTTTATGGTCAAATTTGCCCAAAAAACTGATGATTTGGCAAGGGATATGCAGCTGCGGAGAAAAGACCAAAGTGTTCGTGACAAATAAGACGATGTACTCGAAGCTGTACAAGGAAGAATGCCTCAAAAACCGAGTACTACCTTTCATTAAAGCCCATAAACGTCCCGTAAAGTTTTGGCCAGATTTGGCGAGTTGCCACTACAGCCCGGAAGTCATCCAGCGGTACCGCGATAATAACGTAGATTTCATCGATAAAAACATAAATCCACCCAACTGCCTGCAGTTCCGGCGCATCGGAAGATTTTGGGCAATAATGAAGCAGAAGCTTAAGAAAAGTGGTAAAACGGCTCAGTACGCGACTCAGATGACCAAAATGTGGAACAAATGTGCCAAGGAAGTTGACTCCGGAGGTGTGCAGCGTTTGATTGCAGGAATGAAGAAGAAAGAGCAAATTTTCATTTGAAACGAAGAGAAATGATATGCATTGCTATGTTTTTCTTAAAGTACAGTAAATTACCTTTCTTTTGATGTATTAAACTTATCTATACGTCAAAAGATACAGATGATTTTATTATTTCGGATTCTAGAAGACATAGCTTCATTTGATATATAGGTAAGGTGCTAGGCTAACATCTATTCCGTTACCTCATCATCGTTCCAGATTAAAGTTATTTAATAAAATGTAACCTTGAAGGCAATAAGATCCAACACGGATTTATTTGAAATACTGTCACTGTCTGAGGGTCTAAGACATGTTTGCTGCGATTCGTGTTGTTCAGGTCCGGTGCCTTTTTGGTAAGCATCATTTCCTGGAATTTTAGGTATGTATTTTGTTAAAGATTCAGATCAGCCTTACCACCTGGTATTTTTAGTTTGGCGGTTCGAAACGATTGGGAGATGACCTGGACCCTACCTATCGAACCCATCAACTCTTGGGCCGGAACCAACTTAGCTTGCCTGCCGAAAGAAGATTTGATCGGACATTTTTTGTCTGAGAAAACCCTAACGATATCAGACCTGAAAGGCAAGCACCACTGGCGCCATCTTTGGGACCTGGTAGATGAAGTTAAACTATCACGAGGATGTGAAGGTGTTAAGGGTAGAACGTCATTTTTCCAAATAATTAATTTCTAATAATGACGACGTTAAATTAAAACATTCTTAAGTATACTTGCAGAAGGGTAACATTCACATAAACACAGATTAAACACATTTTCAAACGTCAGTATGACGAAGTGCTAAAAGGATGAGAAAAAACTAATTCTCACATAAACTTCGAAGGATCAGTACGAGTTCGCTTCCAAATTTTATAGGCTGTATGTACACGTTGAATTAACAAAAATACAATTTCCATGAATGAATTATACATTAAACCAATAAATGAGGTAAACGCAAGAATGAGATCAAATTGAAAGGATTCTAAAATTTCATGCTAGCATACAAAATCAACCTATTTTATTCCAAGTTAAAGGTTCGCCTTTTGTTATTGAAGCTAGGATCATCCAACGGAAAAATTTAACCAGCATTTATTGATTGGGCAACAAAGATGAGTAAAACTGCTACTTAATTAAATTTTGATAGCATGAATAATGGACGCCGTCTCGTGTGGGACCACTGCACCGAACGATAACCAATAAAGATCCACTCACTCCCAGGGGCAATAAAGAAAAATCTTCCTTTTATTTTCCTCAAGCAGTGCAAGCTGTTGCCTTTTCTATCGCCTATGGACCCATAAGTCGATTCGCCTTTGGAACTTATTACGTGGTCCGGCAGCCGCTGTGGTATCGTCGATGTCGTCGGTGTGATATATGCACCCGTCATTAGATTGAACAGGCAACACCGATAGCCGGAGTTTGTTGTGTCCCCGAAGATATAGAGAAGTAGGTAGATTTTTTCTAGGTATCCGTCCCCATCCAACCAAAACGATGGAACACTGCGGCGGTGGTGGCAATGGTGGCACGGAGTTTGTTGGAAACTTTGACAGCGACAAGATTCTGTGTAGCATCCTGCCTGTCTTACAGCTTTCAAGGGACCGACCCCCGGTTGAAGGCAGTAGATGTTCTGCATCTTTGCGAAAAGCCTCCTGAGCGTGAACTTTGCCGGAACAACTATTCCGGTAGTGGAAGGTTGTACCACGTTCCCTTACCTATAGCAGCGCAGCGACGCCGAACGGTGGAAAGTTTGCACAATATGATTGTGTGTAAAGAGAGCTGCAACACGTACCCACTTCTTTTGGGATGGCATAGGTGTTGAAGGAAGAGAAGAGAGCAACGAACGCTGTACCCTGTGTACTACACAGCAACTTTGAACAAGCAGAATGTATGTTATTTGTGCCGAGGTGTGACACAACATATGTTGTACTGCTTCGGATACTTCGGGGAATTTGCCCTACGGCAATATGAGCTGGCGGCGGTGGTGCTAGAAATGGCACAAACATCCAGGGTTGGTTACGTGTCATGGAATCAGTTTCGACAAAATTTGTCTTCTGGGGAGCATGTCAGACGAAGTGTGGCAGGCTCTAGAGAAAAAAAAAGTTTGTTATTTTCGTAGCCTGCGACAAGCTTAGCCTTTGTCCCGGTTGCTGCACAGATTTGTTGTTTTAATTTGTTCTAGGAGAAAAAATGGTGTTTATTTCATTGTAATAGTTGTTGAGGAGCAAGTTTTCAGATTCAAACTTTACCATGCCTAGGACGTGATTTTGACAGGGTCGTTACGGGAGTTGCTGACATGGTAGTTGAGGTTTTTTTGGCTTGCATCATTGTTCCTAAATTAGTTCGGACAACAAGGGTTACCGAAAAAACATGATTACACGATATCTTGATTGCTTCATTGCAAACTCAGCTAGACCTCTTTCGCTTCAAGAACAGTATAAATATAAAGATAAATGATCAGATCATGTCTTAGTCAAACGTTCCGAAAAGCTTGCAATCTTTGAAAGAATTAGAAACCAAATGAGACCAAATATCCAAAAGTTCAATCAAATGCAGCGGAACGTAGACGTATTTTGAATTCAGTCTATGAGTTCCACATCCATTTAAGCATTATCAATTTATTTAATGGTGTAGGGATTCAATGCTAGTTTCATGACCATTCATTTTATTGAAAGTAGACTGAGAAATTCTACCGTGTACAGTGAGATGCGTTCGTTTAGCCACACGTGCGTTAAGTTATGTTTCTCAATGAAAGTAGATTGGATTTTTTTCATTTCTCTCTAATTTATTCACATTTCGAATTTGAACTTTAATTATCGTTCCTCATCGTCAGCTTATTCGTTTGATTTGAATAATTGAAAAAATTAACAGAGCCCCACTTCGAGTTCAGTTATAAAAAATAGATTTTTGATACCGAATCACCATTCAATATTTTGTTGCTCCTCCATTGGTCTTAATAACCTCGAAGATACTCTTTGGAATTGAAGTTGATCCAAAAACATGTAACTTGAAAACTTCGTCAAATATTCGCAGTACAAACGGCGAGCCCATGATTTTGCTGCCAAGTTCTGTTTGTCGTTGCGATTTGGAAGTGTTTTTACTTTATACTACTTAAGTCCCAAACGTTGTTTTGATTTTTGGACAAAACCAGGCGACATCCCTATTTTACGAGCGCCCGTTCGAATGGAGAGATTTGGGTTTCTCGTTAATATACTTTTCACCTTTCGGTCCATGCCAGGATCAGCGCGTCCAATGTTTTGGACACATTGTGAACAGTGGATTTAGGCAAATCCAATGTTTTTGCAAGGTCCCGTATTGACAAGTCAGGATTTGCCGTACGCCCGTTCAAAATTCGCTCGCGCACTTGTTTTTCTTTCGTCGCCATCTTGAATACTAAACATGTAATGTAAGCATCAATCATAGTCTTTTTCATCATAGACTCTCAGCTATACCACAGTGAATCTTTTCATTCCTACGTACAATATTTCAACAGTTACACTGATTTGAAGGTGTCCGGATTAATGTGGATACAGACCTTAGCTGGTAGTGCAGCCTGCACACTGTTGTCCTTCTGACTTCAGCTAGATTGAGGAGGTGCGTGTCGAGCGTCTATCCACCAAGAAGGTGCAGCTCAAACAGTGTGTGTCCTGGCATCCAGCGGTTGAGTAAGAAACGCTGTATCGCGTCAACTATACATTAGATGGCAGCCGCACCAATGCGATGTAGGCAGCGCGACCCCGGTAAGGTAGTATGCTGAAATCTCACGCTACCACGAAAAATGGAAGCATTCTTTATACGGTGTATAATTTTCGATCATTCATGGAATTCTCAGGTATTGTAAAGTAATTTTGAACTGTTTTCTTCCCTCATGGCTATGATAATGCAAGTCCGTCTAGAATTGCAGCAGGATCGGCAGACATGAAGACATTACAAATATAATTGGTATTATCGTTCTATATTATAACATCCCTTCACAATATTCTTTATGCTATTTTCAGCTTCGCGTTTGCATCGCTGTCATATTTGGCCCACCTAACTCTTGTTATGTATTTTAAAAGATAGGAAGGTATTTAACGTTGTTTTGAAAAGGATTATATACGAAAAATTTAACAAAAAAAAAAATTCTTCTTCCAAAATAATTAATTTAAAAACTAACATTGTTTATGGTTATACATTTTCTAATTCACAGAAACAAAGCATCATTTATGGGCCCAGTATAAAACAAGAGTAATTGAAGAGTTTCTTGTCTATGTATTCGTTTTTACATATATTTTTTTATTTTGGATTTATTGAGTTGAAATTTATTTCGCATTATTGTTTGCTTAAATTCTCTTAGCAATTTTGCTAGGCTACCAGGTGATCAACTTTACTCCATTATATCACGTTGGAATTTTCAGCATTTTAGAGTCTCAACCATCTTACATCGCAGTGGAAGATGCAAATAGCTGCATTTTATTATTAAATGAACATTATTTTGTATATCTTTACAACATCGTATTTTTTCCATCATATCATGACCTACAAACTTTCATACAACAAATCTGATTTAAGCTGTATCTGGCTTAAACTAACACGAAATGTTTTTTCAATTTATGACATCTAGCAGTCCACAAATGTCCATTTTATTACGAAGCAAATAACAGCTGTGGCAGGCTTTTAAAAATAACGGAATCTGTGGTAGGCTTGTGCACTTATTACTGAATGTATTTTTCATTTCCGGTTTGCAAATGGACTCTTTACTACAATTTTGGCCCCAATTTAAACCAGCAGTCATGCCTTTCGTTGTCTGCTTTTTAATGTTAACCGTTTTACATGTTTACATTATTACGCACTTCATATTATTTCGGATGTTTATTCCATATAGTATGGATCATCTAACGCCACTGAACAATTTGCAACCGAAACAATAGATACCGCTCTACGACCGCAGCTGTTCGCAACCAAACAATTTATTACCGCAAACAATAGATAAGGCGCAATGCCCGATAACAAAACCGGTTTACTCCATGCACTGTGACACCCTTTTCCCTCAAAAACTCTTCGTTTTCAGTAAAATATGACGCGATTTCACCGATTTTCCTCCCGAACTTTTCGAACTCCATAACCTCTTCGTGCGACTGACTAAATAACTGACAGCGATAAATAAACACTTCTGTTCGCCCCCGAAGCTTGCTTAGATTCACAAATATGATCCGGATACGAGAACCGAGAAAATCATTTGGAACGTTTATTTTTCGTTAAAGACGCACATGAAGGGCCAAAAACGTTTGGTGGGCCCGTAAGCATACACTTACGCGCAACCCGAAGCTACAGAGGTCTAGAGAGAATCTTCTTGCCGTACAAGTTCGCATAAACCACACCAAAACCTAGCCCTCGCTTATTAAAAAGTCCCATTAGACGGGGAGAAGAGCCCGCCTTTTATTCACGAAATTTCAACAACAGGAAGTTGGCAGTCCCACTCTTCCTATCCAAATTGCTTCAATCGGGTACTCTGCTGGCCCTTCCCTTGATCCCAACATATTGTGTTACATAAATATGTGGAAAATTCAGAGAAATTAATATGATTTTCTTGCCTTGATATTGAAATTATCTTACCTTGAAGCTTGTGTTAGCTTGTTCGGCTAAAAGTAAAATTGGTTAGGGTTCCTCATCTACTGCTTCAACCTTCCTTTGATGTAGGGTTCATATTATCGTCTCGGTGTTTCTGCTTTTGAAGAACTGACTTTGGTAGTGCATATCGAGACTCACAATGTGTTATAAGACACCGCTCACGGCCGCCGGTGACGAACTAGCCCAGGTGGTTAAAAGTCACCTTAATAAAGGAAAAAAAAAAAAACACTTACGGCCATGGGATAAGAAAGAGAACAGGAGAAAGTGGAGAAGCATTAGTTACTGGTAACATACTAAGCGCATGTGAGATTTTCATGGTGATTCTCACAACGGCCGTTCAGAATATTTCGACGGATGCATATGAGAGATCATTCCCGATGAGTTTCCACTTGTTTACTCAGAAGACAAGAAACAGTTTACTACGTGCTACATTTAGGAATATCAGGACAATGATCCCCCATCGCATCTTCATGTGGTCATAACAAGCTGTCCATTTGGTTCAGGCATTTTTGAAAGTTTATGTGGCAGCCTATTCACACTTGAAATCTACCGCGACCAAGCTGGCAGAGCGCGTCCATACTCCTTCCTTAACTGAATGGAAGGGTACAAAAAAGTGGAAACAATTAAATAAAAATAAATAAAGCACGAACACACACACACACACATACACACACACACACACACACACACACACACACACACACACACACACACACACACACACACATTATATTTTAGTAGCATTTAATGTGAACGCATAAAATGATATTTTTATAAATTTAATTTATTTATTTTATAGATTGTTTAGTAGGGACACTCAGGTAATAGAGCTAATACTGCGATTTGATTAGATAGAAGCCCTCAAGGTTGGGGATGCTAGCTCTACACAGTTTGTGAAAAAAAAATCTAATATTGCACATAAAGGGAACGCATGGTTTGGCAGAAATTTATGTTTTATTTGATGTTAATTTAAACTAGATAACGCTTCAATCTAGTCTGTTGTATGAAAGATTGTAAACAATTTGATTGTTTACGCTTCCTTTGGCTTTAAATAAAACTATGCGAAATTTTTACGCGCCTGTTAAAATTCATAGGGTATGTGTCCCTTGACTCAGCCTATTATGCAACCAGCGATCACATTTTTCATTATAACTCATAAAGTTTTTAAGCTGTAAGCGAGATTCAACTAGTTATACACTTGCAAAGATAAGTTTCATAAGACATAATGCCATAAACATTCTAGGGATGTGGGTTTAATGTCGGTCTATAGGCACCAAATTGGGTCTATTCGTGGATGCAACTTCGTCCCATTCGATGGATTTATTACTAAATGCAGTCTTTGGACGGTTTTTTTCTAATTTTATGAATTAAGGCATTTGTAAGCTGTACTGGATTTACTTAATACAACATTTCATTACACAAACTGAAGTAAAACTGCCTCGAAACACCTAAATGATGTTCATATATGATTTATCAGCCATTCAATAATGAAAACATTATAATTCACTATGCAATGATTTTGTCTCTTCGATTTGTGTTTAGATGAGCCACTTGAATATAAACAACCGCAAACTCATGCATTTTCACTTCGAAATTTTTCCAATAACAACCTTTTTACTATGTTATTGATACAACAGGAATATAGTTGGGAACATACAAAAAAATATGTACCCAACATTGGGTGTACTGATTTTCTTGTAAAATCATTGTTATTCTAGCTATGTGAACAGTAAGTTTGTAACGTGTAACTATGTTCTGAACATCCAGACTGCATAACTTGCTTTATCGATTCAATTAAACCAAATTTAGATAACTTGAAATCGTGTAGATCATCTGTTCAAGCATAACCAGTGAAATCATGATGCCCCAAAAGTTCAAGAAACCGAAAATTACGCGGAAGTGAACAACTATAAGATGATTAATATTGTCTCAACTGCTTTGGATTACATCTATCATACTAATAGCTTAACATGATTTTGTTGATTATCGCCTAAATTAATGACACATTTGGTACATAGGCCGAATGAAGGAGCTAGGCTAACATTACATCCCTTTACCCTATATTTTTTCTGTGTACTTAAAACAAAATGGTCTATGCTAAGAATGCGTCTTAATTTATGTATCTTTTGTCTACGTTTCGTTTTTGTATAAAATAAACTCCAAACTGAATAACCAAACTTATCAAATGGTGATTTGAAGAAAATTCACATTTTCTGAATTTTACGGAACACAGAAAAAAAATATTTTTAACAGATGCGTAAAATTTCGCCCTTTTTCATTTCAAGCCAAAGGAAGCGTTAACAACAAAATTGTTCGCAATCTTCCATGTGCCATACAACAATGTTTACCATTTTCGATACAACAGAATAGATTCAGGCGCTTTCTGATTTAAATTTACATCCTGTTAATGTTTGCCTAATCTATGATTTCCTTTACATGCATTAGATAACGCAGAAAATTAAATGATTCTTTAAAACTGGGAATTATATAATTGACTCTTCAGTTCTTGAAAACGAATCACCAATAGATGTACACACCATTTCCGCCTTTATATTAAATCCAATCAAAGGTTTGCCTAGCAAAATTCAGATTGCGGTAAATGAAACCATAGTTCTGTATTAAAATCTCATTTCAGACCAGCCGCACATAAACCGTTCAGAACCATGCCATGCAGTTGAACACAAAACATTCACACAAGTTTCACTTTTATTGGTTATTATCTTCTGTATGAATAGGCCATCGTGCACAAATGTTCACCATCTAAACGGGATAGACGAGTGATGACACCGGACCAGCAGAGATTCTACTAAACCGACCCAAATTGTTGCCAAAAGTTATGCAACCACAGCAGCTGCATCTAGGTATAGCTGCAATGCAACTACAGTGTAGCTCTCCACTGTCTTTGGCGTAATCCACTGCACTCTATGATAGTGTTGGTGGCGGTGCCGGCTTGTCTTGTGATTAATGGGAAAGCCGAGGCACAAAACCGCAGCTTAGGACGAATTTCCACTCCATTAGTGCAATCCAGCGTCATTTCGTCGCGTCGGTCGGAGAATCCCAGTTTTGTTCGGTAGGAGCGAAACCAGAAGCTGTCTCCTACTTTGTGCCAGTTTGAGGTTAGAATCAAATCTTCCTATGAACATAGACCTTGGAACAGATGTCAAACATATATTTTTTTAAATATTGGGGTTCAGTTTTTACCGTTTGACCCATCATTTATTTCCGTCTTAATCAAGAAATTTACTAAACTGAGCCCGTTAATATGGTATGCTATAATTAGTTCACCATATCTGTTGGGATGGTTGTTGAGTGGACGATTTAATAACTTTTTTTTTTAAAGATATAATGTCGAATTCACCTCTTCTATTTTATCTGTGTACTACGAAAAGACAGCAGGAAGCGAGTCGTAATGTACCCAGAAGTGGGTGCAAATTTGCATTCATGACTCTCTGAATCGATCGGTTGGCAGGCACACGAACATCCATTGGTGCCACGGGAAGGACAGTTGGGTAATGTTTGTGGTCTTTAGTGTCCAGAAGCAGACGTCACACGTCCGGCTCATTCAAGCCTATATAAAGTGTAATTAATGGCTGCAATTCTAATTAAGTGCAAATATTTAAATGAACCCTCATCGTCGTAGCCTTGGGGACGACCTGCGTAAACCTCGGGATAAACACAATGGCGTGTATTTGGAATGGTAGGTTTCATGATAAGCCTCCTTAATTAATATTTACTGCTTTTGAATCGGAGATATGGTGTTGGTTGATATTTGTTTGAAACTCTTGATGGAAGCTCATGCATGACATTTGTTTCTTTTTTTTTTATAAATTAAATATTAACATAATATACAAATAAACCGGATAAATTGCAAAATGACCGTTAGTATCCTGATTGAAATATCGCACCTAAGGTTGCTTTATTGGTTACGGCGAAAAAAGAAAGGGTAAATAGATGTATTTTCAAAACCTGTTTACTTGTTATCTCACACACGGAGACTTATACCCAGTTAACCCTACAACTATTACGTGATATAGAGTATCTTGATATCAAATGCCATGAACATTATTTCCAGTGAAAACTAGATAGTCTATATTAGCATTGGGCAAATAAGGCGTAAGTATCGAAAATCGATTCATATTTGACCATTAGAATCGATTCTCCGATTTTATCGATGGCAAAGTTTCGATTTTTTTTAAGTATCGATACTTTTTCATTCGAACATAGAAAATGACCCGACACGAATGCCACATACATGGTAAAGTGTCGTTAATAAATAGTAATAATAATAATAGAAAATGAGTTGAACATCTCTTTTATGTAGTGTTATTTATTATTTCGGGATACATCACTTATTAAAAAGTCAGATTTCAAACAACAACAACAAAACAAATCCGATAATTCAGGTTATCAGTTGAAAACGTTCGGTTCTTGATTCAGTTATTCCAGTATACTTCTGGAAGTGAACCCAGTTTAGCCATGCGTGAGGAATTCAACCTGTGCCTGTTACCTATAACTTCTCTTGTCCGAGAAAACAATCTCTCGGGTGGTACATTGGTCATCATTCTCGAAAAGAAATCTCGAGGGATTGGATAAATGTGGGGATATTCGCTGCGAATGCTTTCCCGCGCTCGAAGAGGATCCACAGAACGCAGTACGACTGGTTGATGAAACAAAAATCGAAGTTCACCCAATGTGTCCGGATTGTCAGAGTCGAGAATTGCAGAAGATTCATGAACCTGGAAAAATCGTCATGTATAAATTGTTATTAATTTCAATACTTTCCTATATCTAAATTGAGAACGAACTTTGTATGACATACCATTTGATCGCGTAAATCCCACAGACTTCCAGTTGGAACTATTTTTCTCATGGTATCAAATGGAAAAATCGAAAGAAATGTATCAATGCAGTTCTGGAACCGATTCAAAAAATCAAAAAACTGAAACCGAAGTATCGATCTTTCAATTTTCGATACGATATCGGCCATTGCTAGTCTATACTACGTAACATAAATTGTAGTGAGTACGGGGTATTAAACTAACATGGCTAACATTGTAACAGAACATAAAACCTCTTCAAAATTATTTTGACGGATTCGTGCACTCCAAACAAATCATGCATAAGAAATAAAGTATAATGCATGGTTTTGATTAAAATATTTCACTCTCTAGTAAAATGTTACTCTTCTTATGATTTAATTTGAATTTAATGATAGTTAGTTGAAGTCCACCTCCTTGATCAGACTTCAGACAATAGCGTTCATGTGAGCAGCAAACCTCAATTCTTCAACTATTCTTGCGCAAATTTCGTGCTTCTTCAAATTTTCAAATCTTGACGAAGGTCGGCCAACTTTTTCGATGTAGACCAATAATCTGATTATAACGTTCAACCAACGTTTTTGCATGAAAAGGGATGATTTTTTGCTAAAGCTGACGGTATTCAATTTTTTTCTCAAAATAATTTTTAATTCCCATGTTTTTTTTTAGTTTCTTGATTATCGAGATTTTTAGCCCTGAAGATGTTTACCTTCCGTCGTAGTCACTTAAATACCTTTTGAGCATTTTCGTAACTTGTCCGGGGTGAGATCCGAACTCGTCGCTCCCAATGCTAAAACTTTTGTTCCCGAAGAAATTTCTTTGTCCACTGGCATCACAAGATGGTATAAGGTTTTTTATTCAAATATTTGAATTTTTCTTCAATGGACTTTTTACTGTGCCAAAATCTGAAAATTTAAATTTTCTGTTTATTTTCAAAGAGATGTCACTCACGGTATCGGATTCGTTGGGTCCTAAACCATAATTTTATCAAAATATATCAGGGCTTTCATTGGATATGTACATTTCTACCGAATACTCACGGAAACTTAACTTGTTTAATTTCAAATGAGCTTTAAAAAGTCTAATATGCAACATTTTTGTGTTTATTAAAACCAAGACTATTTAGGTACTTTGAAGGTATAAATATTGATTAAGCTAACATATTTTGATCATAAAAGAAATCTAAAATTCTGAAACTTCTAACCTGCCGTAATGAAAGTAAAGACAACTTTTAGGAGTCGATAAGCTGTCAAACGATGCAGTGAACATCACACTTCAGGTTTTCGTTAGATTTACTTTACAGTGCGCCGGCTGAGTGCCTCTTTATTTTTAATTAGCTTGACAAAGAAGTATTCATCTGAATTGGGCTACCGATGAAATCTCCCTTGGAACTATAGGTATGGGTCAATAGACTCGATTTGTCCACACTACTTTGCCAACAAGCAAGTGGTTCAAAGCGACCACAAAATGGTGCCCGTGTTACCGAGCACACGGTGCCGAAAAAGTTGAAAGTCCCGCTACTCTTCACCGCCATTGCTGCGCTCAGGAACGAGCTTGCGACGCACAGTGGGACCAATTTAAAAAAAACGGTCAAAAGTTGTTTACCACTTTTCCTGACATTTTAGCGCTTTGGTGTTTATGCAAATATTTCTAGAAATGTTACTTAACATTTTTTTAAATACTTATCAAAAGTTTTACTTAAGTGATACTTTACTTAAATAAACTAACTTGGTGTGGATACAAGATAGAAGGTTTCAGTCTTGGGCAAAACTTTAGAATTATACATTTAACGAAACTTTCTTGAAGATAGCTAGTACCTATATCGAAAGCATTCTAATATATAATTGATTTAGTATATAGACTAGCTCAAAACTTGTTTTTTTACTTTTTTGTGGTCAAAACCTTACCAGATCAATTTGAAATGTTCAACAAAGTTATCAATGTTATCAAAACGCGCAACTTTGCTTGAGACGTCAAGTGTCTAAATGTTTTTATTGGAGTTTTGAAGCGGTTTTAAGTTAACAAAAATACATTTCATCAACAACAATATCTCAGACACCGGCTAACTTTGGCTGCCAAATTTTGCACAGTTTGGTCAACCAGCACATAAAGTATAAGTGTAGAAAAAATCTGCACCGGGTATCATCGGGTACATACAGTTATCAGTTCGACCTTTCGGGTATATCTAGCTCTTGAATTTCGATAAACTCTTACAAATATACAAATATTTCGTAAAATCTGTCAAATTCTACCGGCATCCGTAAAAATTTATTACAGAACGATCTAGGTAGGTATTTGATTCTTCTCTGCAAATTAATCAAAACTTATTGCGAGCCCGTCTGTTATTATTTCTTTAATTAGTTTTGGCTACATTAGATTGATTTATTGCTATATTAAAAGCATTCAATCTTGTTAGTTTATAATAAAGCCTAATTGACTACCTTCCTCGATGTGCAATAGACAATCTATAAATCTGTTTGAAGAGCATTAAATATAATACAATAATAAATCCATAAAATTATACTGCCAAACGAAATTCGAAATTGCTGTTATATTGCTTTGGGGATGCTTGGCAAACACAACATTTTTGCGACGAGATTCCGATCAAAGCTGAGCAAACTTTTCCATCGATCATACTACAAATCATCATATGATGGATTCGGAAGTTTGAGATTTTTGTAGCCTTGATATATTTGTGTTGCGTTGCATTGCTTAGACGTCTTTCGAAGCAGTATCCACTGATCTTTACTGTAATCGCAATCAATAAAAAACGCAAGTCCTTCATCAGCTGTCAACATACGATGCTTCTGTAAATCAGTTTTGGATTTCAATTCATCTTGCAATAGTTTTGCCAAATATTCGCATCCCTCACATTGAGCATTCATTAATGCTGCAAACGCCCATTCCTCGTGGTTCCCTGCTGCCTCAATCCTTCAACTGTCCGCCTTTCTTCTCTTTATTCAGGTCAGAAAACGGTTTTCTGGGCCTTTGAACTTTCACAACCAACTCTGGTTGCTTACTTCAAAACTTTTCCGCGTTCTTCCTGCCTTATTCCAGCGATTGTTAAATTCAGAGCAGAACCTGGACACGTCTTTGTTTATACATTTGCTTTTGTACTGCGCAAACAGTTCGTTTTTTTTCAGAACGAAATCACGGACGTGTTGCATTTTTATGGTACTTGCTGCAGCCACACTTTGAACAAATGTTTCCGGAGCATTTTCAAATCACACAATCTGAATCAACTTGAAACTCAAACTCCACTTGGAAACTCAAACGAAACTATTCTGAGCTTCTTGACCTTTAAATGTGCTAGCTCTTGCGTAAAAGGATCCAAGGGTGCGGTTAATTATGTCGAGGGTTAAAAAAATATTGATAGAAAAGGAAATTGGTACGCCTGAAAATAATAACTGAATACCTTATGTACCCGATGATACCCGGTGCAGATTTTGTTTACACTTATACTTCATGTGCTGGTTGACAAAACTGTGCAAAATTTGGCTGCAAAAGATTGCCGGTGTCTGAGTTATTGTTGTTGAAAAATAGTATCAAAAGTTAACTTAAAACTTAAATAAAGCCATTTAGAGACTTGACGTCTTCAGTAAAATTGTGCGTTTTGATAACATTGATAACTTTGTTGAACATTTTAAATTGATTTGGTAAGGTTTGAGCCACAAAAAAGTATAAAAAAAACAAGTTTTGAGCTAGTCTATATACTAAATCAATTATATATCAGAATGTTTTCGATATAGGTACTAGTTATTTTGAGCAAAGTTTCGTTAAATGTATAGTTCTAAAACTTTGCTGAAGACACAAACCTTCTATCTTGTACCCACACAAAGTTAGTTTATTTATGTAAAGTATCACTTAAGTAAAACGTTTGATAAATATTTCAAAGCATATAAAATAATATTCTTAGCAACTTTTTCGTAGACATCCAAGCGCTAAAATATCAGGAATAGTGTGAAAACGTTTTTTACCGTCTTTTTTCAGATTGGTCCTAGTGTGCGCTGCTGTTTTTCTATACTTCAACGATGTATTTCTTCTTCTAGGAGATGGCTGCAGGCTTGCGTATGCTGATGACCTAAAGCTGTTTTTTGTGGTACGGACTGCCGAGGATTGTACTCGTCTTCAATCATTATTGGATCGATTCACTGATTGGTGCAGTCGGAATAAATTTATGATCAGCATTCCAACGTGTATCGGAATATCGTACACACTTAGAAATTATGAATTTTACCCAAGACCTAATTCATGTTTGTAAATAGTCCGGGAACGTAAAGTCGAGGAATGTAATAGTCGGGGAACGTAAAGAAAGATTTCGTGTAAAATTATGTCTCCTGAAACTGAAACATACGCAATTCGACAAAAGATATGTTCGGTTGAATTTATTTTCTTATCTCTTTCAACACATTCTTATGCGCTAAAGGACGCTTGAATGTGTCGGTCTCAGGGACAGAAATTTACACGAGATTTTGATAGTGTGTATTACCGCATCAAGCAGCCGATTGTTTTCGACAATACCATCAATGGCATCGTTCTACATAGAACCGACCAGTTCCGCGATTTAGGTGTTCTACTGGATCATAAATTATCGTTTAACATCCACCGCTCTGCTGTGATCTCTAAGGCTAATCGCCAGCTAGGAGTTGTGATAAGAATCTCAAGAGACTTCACTGACCCGTACTGCCTGAAAGCTCTCTATTGCTCACTGGTACGACCGATCCTAGAAAATGCCGCCTTGGTCTGGCTTCCTTATCAATTGACTTGAAGCTTGATGATAGAAACAATACAGCGAAGGTTTATCCGAATGGCATTGCGTAATCTACCATGGCGTGATCCGCAAAATCTCCCGCTGTATTCAGATCGATCTGCAATCTGCTGCAATTGCATACTTTGGAACGCCGACGGAAAAATCAACAAGCGGTTTTTGTTGCTAAACTTTTGAATGGAGAGGTCGACTGCTCGAGGCTTCTCTCTCAACTGAACATCCGAGTTCCTCCGAGAGCATTACGGAATGGTACTCTTCACCAACCCCGATCCCATCGTAGAGCGTTTGGAAACAACGAACCTCTAACAGCTATGATGCGAGCGTTTACGACTGTCGAAGAATTGTTTGAATTTGGCGAATCTTCAGCTCACTTTTTGGCTCGAATTTGAAATGCTCGTTTCATTTTGTTTTAAGTTTGTTTCATGTAGACAATAAGTCCGATGAACTAAGTTGATTAAATAAATAAATAAATCTTACTTCTTAATAATTAATTAATTAACACTTCACATTCAACTGTGGCTCTACTCTCAAAAACTCATCAATTTTTCTGATTAAGGAACTCCTCCAAAATTCAATTGGGAATGCACAGATTATGCCAAACTAGTGAGCAAACCAAAATCAGAAGTACTTTGGTGCATCTATTTATATAAAAATGAATTTCTGTCTGTCTGAATAGAAGTTACTGCATAATTCAAGAAATAATCAAGCAAATGGAACCAAATTTAACATGTGGAGTTTCCTGGAGGCTAAAATTGTTTCTATGATGGTTCGAGATCCCTCCTCTCTCTAGAAGGGGAGCTCTCATACAAATGAAACTTAAATTTCTGCATTACTCGAGAACTGAAACAGCAAATGGAACCAAATTTGGCATGTTGGGATTTTGAAGGCAAAAAATGTTTCTACGGTAGTTCTAGACCCCTCTTCTCTCTGATTACTAATCATTACAACTAATCAAGTAAATGGAACCAAATTGAGCAAGTTGAAGTTTTCGAAGGCAAAAAATATGTCTATGATGGTTTGAGACCCCGCCCTCTGTAAGAAGCGGGGCTACCATACAAATGCAACACATAACTCGAGAGTTTATCAAGTAAATGGAACCCCATTTTTTCCGTCAGCCTATTTCCTCACATGGTTACAATCACCGACGCCAGGAAGACCTGGACCCTACATATCGACTCATGAATATGAGCCGGGACCAACGGCTTTACTTCCCTTCCGAAAGAAGGCGTGACCCGATTTTTTCGCCCCAGAAAACCCACCGACGTCGACTGGGATTGAACCCACCCCACTGGGGTGCCAAGTAGCAGTCACGCATACCACTACACTACATTTCTGTCTGTCTGTCTGCCTATCTGACCGTGACGTTCTGAACCGATAAGCGTTAAAATTTGTATGCAGGAGTTTTTGGGGCTTGAGAAGGTTCTAATGATTGTTTGAGACCCCTTTTCTCTCAGAGAGGGGGGCTCTCCTACAAATGAGACACACATTTCTGCATAACTCGAGAACAAATCTTGCAAATCAAATCAAATTTGGCATGTGGGGTTTTTTGAAGGCAAGAACCCAAGGAACAATTTTGGTTTTATAAGGGTTTTGAAGAGCATGAATTAGACTTCGAGAATGCTTTAAAACCATGATAAAACCAGCAATGTTGCATGGGAATGTTTCTACGGTGCTACAAGACCCCTTCTTCTTCTGAAAGGGCGGAAGGGTGGGCTTTCATACTAATGAAACACAAATTTTTGCATAGCTCGAGAACTAATCAAGCAAATGGAACCAAATTTGGCATTTGGGGGGTTTTGAAGGCAGTGATTGTATGGTGGTGTGAGAGACCTTCTCCTTCTGGAAGGGGGGCTCCCATACAAATGAAACACAAATTTATACCAAACATGAGAATTATCCAGGTTGAACACCTGCTTAGTCAAGAAAAAAACACATTCCGAAAAACAACCATGAACTTGCCAGTTCAATTAAATTTTCATTTATTTAGTTGCAAACGTAGCAGCGCTCGCACCGGGTTCAGCTAGTTTTAAATAAAAACTTTGGTCAGAAACACGATAACTTCCTATTTTTTTAATTTTTTTGACTATGACGCAGAAAAAAGCGTTTTCGTTACGTAAAAGCACAGCCACAGCCCTGTAAAATAGAAATCGTGTTACAAAATCATGTTTCTTCACTGAAAGTTAATTTTAGTTTATTTTACAAAATCGAAAGTAATACTCACTAATCCATTTGTTGTTTTCAGCAACGAAACTGATTTGTTCTTTTTATGAAGATACATTTGTAATTAATTGCACGAGCAACTGTCAAAAGCACGAAGCTTTTGTTGACACAGAAAAAACATTCCTATATTGTACGGAAACAATGCAAAGAGCTACGAATATTTTATCACAAATTAAAAAGAAACGTCTCTCTGGTGGTTGCATGAAGAACTGACAGATCTACTTTATCGACTCAAAATGTAATTGACAAAAAAAGCGCAATCACGTGGAATTTTCCAGCGTTTTTTTATTGTTTCAGCAGAAACACCATCGTGCATGCGTGCGGTATAAAAGAGAAGCAGCGATTGGCTGGTCATCACGAAGTTCATTTTGTGCATTTTACAAAAAGGTGTAATGATAACATTTTACCAGATAAAAAGCATTATGAATGTTTCATACAATGTACGAGACATTTGTTCTATGTACAAAATCCATGTTTACGAAGCGCGTGAAAGCTACTTTACGAAAATAAATTTTCAGTGGTGAAGCAACCGTACCAAAAAGTTCGTGTTATTTCGAGAATTTTTGAGATCATCTGTTCATCATGGCTCATACAATTCAATCCGGAGTAGCCAATTTTCCACGCAAGCCCCCACGTGTTATAATACACTGAAAGTTTATTTTAGTTTATATTACAAAATCGAAGGTAATACGCACAAATCCATTCGTTGTTTTCTGCAACGAAACTGATTTGTACTTATGATGAAGGTACATTCGTAATTAATGGCACACGCGCAACTGTCAAAAGCACGAAGCAGTTGTTGACACACAAAGAACTTTCATGGATATTACGAAAACAATACACAGAGCTTCGAATATTTTGTCACAAATTAAAAAGAAACGTCTCTCTGGTGGTTGCATGCAGGACTGACAGATCGACTTTATCGACTCGAAAAGTAATTGACCAAAAAAAAACGCAACCACGTGGATTTGACCAGCGTTTTTTTCAATGTTTCTGACATGGGATTCGATCCTGAATTTTTGGAGAGTGCTAATACTGAATCCGAGGTTGATCTCACTAGGCCATGCTGACTCGTGAGAAGATACTTGCGCAACGAGTATGAAATTATAACTCTCGGCAGCGCTTTTATTCGTATTTTGAGATGGATAAATTATTCCCGCCAATCTCAGCAGTAACACCATATTGAATGAGTACGATAAAAGAGAAGCAGCGATGGGCTGGTCTTCACGAAATTAATTTCGTGCATTTTACAAAAAGATGTAATGATTGCACCTCAACAGATAAAAAGCAATTTGAATATTTCATACAATTTACGAGACATTTGTTGAATGTACAAAATCAATGTTTACGAAACGCGTGAAAGCTACTTTACGAAAATAGATTTTCAGTGTACTTAACAGGTTACCAGTGAATCCCAATCTCCTATCTGAAGAAATTCGCACTAGTATTGCACCACAAACAGGTGATCTATCAGCGCTACGGATTATACTGTCGATGTGTGTCAAAACATAATGTAGGTGCGCTCAGTGGGAAACCGACCTTTAACTTCCGTAATTATTTTGATTATTAATTGACGGCCGCTGCTCATAATAAGTCGATACCCTCATCCACCCACAGCCGACATCGACTCAGGATAGTCTGTAAACCATTCGCCCTGCTCAAGATCTCCGCAATAGGATGCTAACAAGACATAATTTATTCCTTTGTTAACAATTTCCTGCTTAAATCACTCTCGTATGTGTGATAATTATTTAATGCTCTTCCTCGTTCTTCCTGTCGATGACGATGGTAGCTTGGCGTGCTTGGCTGGAGCTGCTCCCATCGTCGTCATCGTCATCATATTGCAAGCGCCGGGTACCGTCTTACACACAATCACTATCTGAGGCTGGCTGGCTCTGTTGGCTGTGTGGTCTAGCCAACGGACGAACCGAAACCAATAAATGATCGAATCTAGGAAATCACTCGATATTTATCGTTTCCTCTTCGTCATGAATAATAATGGTTTCGTTATGGTTCCGTGAAGCTTACCAGTTCCTAATCTCCGCTTGCCTTGTGCTTCGAGCTTCATTCGCACACTACTTCTGGGTTACCAATTTGGATAGTGTTGCTGGGAACTCTGCCTTCTGGAATCCGGAATGAATGGAGTGTACTTTGTATCTATAACCGCTGAATGTTCCTTCTTGATTAAATGGTGTTATTCTTTCGGCAGGGTATAGCTTCGGGATGTTCGAATTCGGTAACCCTCTTTGCCAGTTAGTGTAAGTCTACGCTCGAGTTGAAACAACATCACCCCTAGGCATGCTAAATTTCAACAAAAGGAACAGTAGAAGGGAGCTGAAATGGGAGCAGCTGAGGCTCATCGAATTTGCTTTCCGCAAATAATCGAACAATCAATCCCCCCTTGTTTTTAAGAGTCTTATTGTTTCATTCAGAGAAATAAGATAAGGTTACTCAAATTGAGGAAATGCGGCTGCCGAACATGTTTCCGGTAGGTCGAAGGATCTGGTTGTTCGGTGGACTGAGAAGAATACTTTATTCGTGGTTTTGTTTAAATGAATCAACTTGAATCCCTAATTTAACGCCAGTATGTCATATCGTATTCGGTTATGATTAGAAGTTTATGGTTATGCAAATGATTCGTCCAAACATTGGGCTTTATTTTTTGTGCTATTATTGAACAAAATTTGAATATTTCAGCCATGAATGAAATTCAATCAGCGAAACATCAACATATTATGACCAGAGCACTACTAATTGAAATTCGATTCCGCAGTGGTTTTATCAGGTTGGATTAATCCCCGTTATCGATGTGAAACGAAGCGTTTGATTTATTAGCTTTGATTTGAAAGCACATCATATTGGTATAATGGAAGCAGGAATGTTTTCAAGCCATCAAAAGTCAAAAAGTTATACGTATCCTTTGATTGATTTGCATTACTCTCGAATAAAGTCTATTAAATAGTTGTATGTTTTTGACCTACGCTGGAACATCTATTAAAATATAATTTATGCATGGATTAATCTAGATATGGAGTTGAGAGATAACTGGTTTTGGCCAGAGCTCTTTGTGATAACAATAGTAAGTGTAAACATTCAAAACCAAGCATCCAACTGTTTAGCAACACCGGTTGGGTTTAGAAATCTCCCTCTGTCATAAATAGAAGTTGTTCTGAGAAATTAAAAGTTAATTTAAGTTACATTATCTTTTCACACAAAGCCCCCCTTGATCGTTATCTAATGCAAAATTCAACCAGTTTTATTTGTCACTCAAAATAACTCTCTGGCTCTCTTATCATGTTATTGCCATACTAAATAAGCTGGTTTCTTCGATGCGTGTAATAATGTCGCAGTGGAGATGAATTTCTTAGTAGTCATGACTCAACTACAGTAACAACAGAACGACATTCCTGCGGGGATTAAGTTCTACGAACATTGTTGTATATTTGACCATCCCAAGAAGCTCATGCACATCAACCTATTCTTGAAGAAAATTTAAATCTAGTGAGAAATGTCCTCGTCAATTACGTTCCTATTTAAGTTGTATATATTTAGTGGCGTCGCTCGGCAGCCACCTCAGAGATTTTAAAACATAGAAAAATAACATTAAAATTGCGGACGCGGCAAGGTAGCTCAGTGGTCGCGAGTTCAATCCCCGGCCCGTCTAATTCTTGAAATTTTTTGTAACTTAAATTTTTGATTGTTTATAACATCGTTCGGCGACATACAGCCTACTATTCTTTCAATGCAATTTTTGAATTATTTTACGAACATTTCAGAAACATATCAGTTATATTACAGCTGAAACTCTCCACTTTATTTCAAGGTAAAACATGCTTTCATTCTTGTTGCATTACGTAAATTCGCGCCGAATAAGGTGGGACCGCGCAAACGCATTTCGTACGAATGGCAGCAAACTCCAACGTTGACGGTTCGTGATCTGACCATGAAACTCAAACGTCCGAGAAGTACCTTGTTTTGTGTTTGCAAACCATTTGACAAGCGCACAGTGGAAAAAAAGTACATGAATCGCGAAAGATTTCGATAATTCAGCTCCAAATAGCACAAGTTAAGTGAACAATAATATTTTTTATGTGAAAATTTCTGGTCGCGTATTGAAAAGGAAGTGAAAATTAAGGTTCTGGACACATGGCTAAGTGAGAAGGGTATTACTATGCAAAAATTGGCGAAGCGGTTTGGAATTCATCATGCGAGTGTTAAAACCATCATTAATAAGTTTGGGGAACACTATCCTTTGGATGAGCTACCAGGAAGAGGCAGAAAATCCGGTTCTTCCAACCCGAAACTGGAGCAGAAAGTGGTATCTCTAATCATGAACAACAGATCAATGTCAATACGTGATTTGGCCAAAAAAGCAGGAACGAGTGTCGGAATGATCCAGCGTATCAAGAGGCGAAACCATCTGAAGACCTACAAGAAGCAGAAAATCTCGAAACAAAGTGCAGAACGGAAGAAGCGAGCAGCAACAAGGGCCCGGAAATTGTATTCGCGCCTTTTGCAGCGTCCGGATGCATGCGTTTTGATGGACGATAAGACCTATGTAAAGGAGGACTCAAAAACCCTTCCAGGTCCACAATACTTTACTGCCGTCGTTGGAGAGGATGTGAGCGTTGCGGACAGGTCGATTCAAGTGGAGAAAGGTACTGGTATGGCAAGCAATATGTTTCTGTGGTTTGAAGTCAACCATATTTTACACTACCGGAACTATAAATGCGGAAATCCATCGATCTGAGTGTCTCCAGAAGAGATTGTTGCCTTTATATAAGAAGCATAGTACATCTTCACTGTTTTGGCAGGATTTAGCGTCGGCTCACTATGCCAAAACCACTCTCAATTGGCTTGCGGAAAAGGGTATAGATTTCGTTGAGAAAAATATCAATCCACCAAATTGCCCTCAGCTTCGACCCATCGAACGTTACTGGGCAATCGTGAAGAGGGTCTTCAAGAAGACTGGTAGGGCAGCTGGGAATATGCAGGAAACTTTAGTGATCGTCAGTCGGTGCGAATCAAAACAAACCCAAAAAAGGAGAGAGTTCCTCTCCCATGTGCGCATCAGTAAACAGAGTGCACACAATAGATCGCTAAGAATAAACTATACAAGCCACAGTAGTACATGAGCGTCATTCCATGCGTCAATTTTTGCCTGTTGAAGTGGCGGACTTGTTCCGTCGCTACAACCTACCCCGCAGTGGGATGTTAGGCAAAGTTTGACGTCCATGGTTCGAGTACCATTGGATACATGCCCTTTCGCTCAATTTTCAAAAACATCTGTTAATTTTCCTACCTGCCGCACTCTGACGGACCCTTCACTTTCTCTTCACATCTTTCATTCTAGCCAAAAACATTGTTGTTCACTCTTGGTGCCTCATGGTGATGAGCGAACATCTCCTTCTAAATCAATATGCAGGAGTTCAAAAAAATTTGGGCTCAAGCGTCCAAACAATGCGATGCAACACTTGTCCGGAACTTGATGAAGAGCATTCGATCCAAAGTTCGAAAATTCGTGAAGGAATAACTTAAATTTCATCCGATCTTCATTATGTTCAAGTTTAACCTCGTACAATAAAGGATCAATTTTTTGTATGAATAAAATATCGGTTTTCAACATAATTTGAAAGAAAGTTTGTGGATAGCTTATTTTTGATACACTCCTTAATGCCCAGTAATCTATGCTTGGAGGGATCTGCGGTAGTCAAAATAGGCCTATTCTTATGTAGAATTTCCCTAAGAATCGAATGAAAGTGGTTTCAGCCACCGCACGGATCGGGAAACAGATATATAAGGTTTATTTTGCCCCAATTCCACGTAGTTTTTAATATTGCTGAATAATCTATGATCGGAGGGGTCTGCGGTTGTCAAAATAGGCCTATGCTTATGCAGAATTTCCCTAGGAATCGAATGGAGGTCAACATATTATGATATTTCCAGCCATTTACGATGAACTTCGTCGACGAGCAGGCTGGAGAAACAAGTCACAAGCGACACAAGTTCTCCCGATTGCACTTTGCACGGAAAACTTCTGCGGAGGATAATCTTACTGATATGATGAGAGAAGCTTTGACATGGTCTGATCCCAAGACGGCGTATCTATCGGTCAAATCAAGCGGCAAAAAATCATTCTGGAAGCATGACCCAGAGTTTGAAGCGCAAATGCTACAGTTCTGTGTATCTGACGAACAGAAATACGAAAACATGTCCCAATCTAGCAAAAACGATGACGAATATAGTGAAGATGAGCGACAACTTTGAGTGAAGATGAATTATCTGATAGTAATGATAATATACTTTATTGTGGTGGTTCGAAAGGGCCCAGTTAACTTGTTTTATTCCAAAGACATCTGAAAAGCGTATGGATAAATGGGTAATATTCCGAAAATATGGGGAAGTAAGGTAAAATCAGCAATATTTCCGTTTCCCGACTCGTGCAGTGGCTACAACTACCTCCATTCGATTCCGAGGGAAATTCTACATAAGAATAGGCCTATTTTAATTACCACAGACCTCTCCGAGCATAGATTAATCAGCAATATTCAAAATTATGGGGAATTGGGGCAAAATAAGCCCAATATCTCTGTTTCCAGACTCGTGCTGTAACTGCAACTACCTCCATTCGATTTCTAGAGAAATTTGAAATAGTATTAGGTTTGTTTTGACTACCCCCGACCCTTTCGAGCATAGATTTATTAGCAATACTCGGAATTACGGGGAATTGGGTCAAAATAAGCTCAATATCTCCGTTACCCGACCCGTACGGTGGCTGCAACCACCTCCATTCGATTTCTAGGGAAATTCTACATAAGAATAGGCCTATTTTGACTACCGCAAAGCCCTGCGGACCATAGATTAATGAACAATATTCGAAATTATGGGGAAGTGGAGTAAAATCAGCAATATCTCCGTTACCTGACCCGTGCGGTGGCTGTAACTTCTCTCATTTGATTTTAAGAGAAATTATACATAAAAATAGGCCTACGTTGACTACAGAAAACCCCTCCGATCATAGATTAATAAACAATATTCGAAAAATGAGGAAAGTGGGGTAAATCAGCAATACAGAACTTATTGCTGATTTTACCCCAGTTTCCCAATTTTCCCATATCCCATATTCCCATACCCATATAAATTTACTGGAAGTGTTTGATGTCTTGGATTTCTTGCTTCTTTCCAGAAAGATTCCGCTTCATCAGAGCCCAATATCTCTCGATTGGTCGTAGTTTTGGCAATTTGGCGGGTTTGAGGTTTTTGGTACAATGTTCACTTGATTTGCTTGGTACCACTCCATCACAGTTTTACCATAGTGGCATGATGCCGCAACAAGAATCGGGCCAAAACAAAGGTTTTTCTTTGTGACTTTTGATGAAGGGTAGGAATCGCTTCTGCAGACACTCTTTCTGATAGATTTCCTTGTTGATTGTGCCTGTAGTGACGAACGATTTACTCTTTTTGCCACATGTACAAATTGCTTGCCACACAAGGAAATTTCGATGCCTTCTGCACTCTGAAATGCTCATCTGTAGCATTTCTATCCATAGCAGAATAAAAAACCAGCCCTGAAAGCTGCTTGAAATCTTCCAGGACATAAGTTTCATCGTCCATAACAACGCATGAAAACTTCGTCAAATATTCGCAGTACAAATGTCAAGCCCGTGATGTTGCTGCCAAGTTCTGTTTGTCGTTGCAATTTGGAACTGTTTTTGCTTTGTACGACGGAAGTCCCAAACGTTGTTTTGTTTTTTGTACAAAACCAATTGACATCCTTATTTTACGAGCCACCGTTCGAATGGAGATATTTTGGGTTTTTCTTTAATATCCTTTTCACCTTTCGGTCCATGACAGGATCAGCGCGTCCAATGTTTTTGTCACTTCTCGGTTTCTTCGCCACCGTCAAACGTTCCAAAAATTATTTGAGCACATCGTGAACAGTGGATTTAGGCAAATCCAATGTTTTTGCAAGGTTCCGTATTGGCAAGTCAGGATTTGCGGTACGCCCGTACCAAATTTGCTCGCGCACTTGTTTTTCTTTCGTCGCCATCTTGAATACTAAACATGAAATGTAAACATCAATCATAGTCTTTTTCATCATAGACTCTCAGCTATACCAGAGTGAAATTTTTCATTCTTACGTGTAATATTTCAAAAGTTATAATGATTTGAAAGTGTCTGGATTAATGTAGATACAGACCTTATCTCTGTCACCGAACCCGTGCGGTAGCTGCAACCACTGCCATTCGATTCCTAGGGAAATTCAAAATCGTATGTGCGATAAGTAAAGTAGAGGCGTGATTTCAAGGCGTACAATGTGAAAAAGATGCCTACCCGTGATACCAAGCAAAATTATACTGCGAAAAGTCGTGCTCAGAAGCTGTACACCAAATTATTGCAAACGATATCTTGTACCATGATGGATGACGAAACATACGAGCTCGAAGACACACCGCAATACAATCGAACGCCGTTGCTGAGTATTTCCAGACAAAGAAGGTGTCCAAATTCCCGAATTAGTATTTGGATTTGGATACCCGACCAAAAGGAAACAACAAAATTATTTCATGTCTTGTTATTCAGTTACGCTGTTTTTAGAACAGAGGTTGTTGAAATTTAGATCGTGGATGTGGTTAAAATAACAGAAATTGTAACAAAAAGTCTTCAAGAGGTAACAAAATTAAAGCAAACTATGATGTAGATATAACATAAACGAAAAAAAAAATTGTAACAGTTTTGTTATGATGTAGCAAAGCCATATCAGCTAGTGTTTGAATTAATTTATTTTTATACACAAATTGTGCTTTGTGGGGCATTATATCTTATTTTTTTATAAGTATGTTATCAAATCATCCAGATGGAAACGTCCTTAACAAATTTATATCATAATCAGTTAGTTGTAACAAGGTTTGTTTTAATTTTGTTATTTTTATGTTATGTCCTTCTGGTCGGGTATTTTTTTAAAAAAATCATTTATTTGTACAGGCTCGATCGAATCAACTTTACAGAGCCAAATTTTCATATTTTTATACATCATTTATCTTAAAACTAATGTTAGGAGGGAAGAGCCGATTATTCGCGACCGTATCGAGGTTATTAGGAATTACAAATTACGGATGGGAAACAGAGTGGGAATTTAAAGTATGGTTTACATAACACATTAAATTTAAATTCTAAATTATCTTAACACTATATAGTTAGTATAGTTATATACAATTTATGGTTTTCTTTTGACTTGGAAATTTTTTGAAAAAGAAAAAAAAACACACTATCTACCTCGAGGCCAAAGGGAATCATAAAGCTCAGATGTGACTCCACGATGTTCAGCACAAGACCAAATAACGTAATCTGCGTCCTTATAGCCTTGTCCATACTCACAGAGATTGCTGTCGCTCAGCCCAACCCGGTATAAATGAGCGTTCAAAGAATAATGATTGGACAGTAGGCGAGGCATGACACGAATGAAGTCTCGACCCACATCCATCCCGCTAAACCAAGATTTCTTCGACACCTTTGGGATGATAGAATGTTGCCATCGCCCCAAATCTCCTTTACTCCATTGGGTCGGGTATTGTCACTATGCAAAATCCGCCCTGGGAGGGTATAAGGTACAAGAGCTCAAATACATGTCAAAACATCTAATCCACCAAAATGTCCAGAACTTCGCCCAATAGAGAAGTACTGGGCTCTAGTTAAGCGGAAATTCTTCGAAACTAAAAAGAAAGCAAATGGTTCCGATGATTTCAAGAGAATATGGAGAATCGTCACGGCGGGCGTATTTGAGGAAGGGTGTTCCACAGAAAGTTCGAGAATTTTACAGAAAGAAGGATTACATCTTAGTCAACTGTTTTTAATGTAGATATAACTCTTTCGTTGTGAAATAAATAATCGGTTGTGTTGAATTTTGTGTAAATGCTTTTTGCTACTATTATTTTGGTGTCCGAAATTTAACGTGGACAGGTTTTAACGAATTCATGATTTCGCGAGCAATAATCCTTGCCTGTATACATTCTGGACAAACTGTTTGCGTGAGCATTGACCTAAGTACTTCTGGCGCTTGTTGCTCATAACCTTCGTGAGCTAGAAATATTCCAGTTTTGAAATAAGGCTTCGACAATTTCACTGCAGAACTGTGATCAGTTTATGAGTTCTTTTTTCGTTTTGTTTATCAATTCCTCCTTAGTTTTCGCGACAAAATTGTTGGAGTAGATCTTACGCTTCAGGTTGGCCCATAAATTCTGGATGGGACGCAGCTGGGGGACGTTGGGCGGGTTCGCCGACTTGAGTACCGTCGCGATAATCAGCCGCTCCATCTCCTCCAACGATCGCTTCGAGTAGCAGACCGACGCCAGATCCGGCTAGAACACCGCGTCTTCGCCCTAATGGTAGTTTTTGATGAACGACGCAACTTCCAGCAGGCAATACGTACTATAAATTTCCCCGTTCACGGCAGGGAACTTGATGTGTGAAATGAGCTTCACCTCGGAGCTCACTTCCTTAATGGGGGAAGTAAAATACGAAGTGCCCTGCCAGTCGTGGCCATCCAGGGTGCGATAGGTCTCGTCGTCCATCACCACCGCCACGTCACAATTCACCGGGAAAATCGAGTTGACCATCTTATTCAGCTGCTGCTGCTGCGTCATTGCCTGCAGCTCCGATACCAGTGGAAGCGACTTCCACTTCTTGACATGTATGTTCATGTTCGCCAGGTATCTTTCACTGTTTGGTCGGTAGACCTCCCGGCCACGCGATGTAGCCACTTTTCACTCGGTCTTCCTCTTCAGCATCCTTTGGAGCTTCTTGTCGCTCAGGGTCGTCGGCCATCTGGAACGGGGATTTATTGCGATGCTCTGATTGTTGTATAATAGTGCCAAGATGATGTAGATGCCGGAACGAGCGTATCCGGCGTTCAAAAAGTGCCGCACGATATCCGTTTTCGACGTGGTGGGGTGCCGTTCTTTGAATACGCACGCTTTCGAACGGAGTTGCTTGACTGTTTTTGCTATAACGGTTAGCGTTCGACTAATAGAGCTGTCAAATTTTGTCTGCTGACTAATGGATTACTATGATTGATGCTGCATGGGTAGTTTTGTCAGTGCGGGTGAAGGTAAACCCATGAAAAATCGGCAATTTTTGTCATTTTTTTTTTAAATGCGAACGTTATCTCAAAGACGGCTCTACACTGAACCAAATAATCTTATGAATTTCATAAGGTTCAACTTATTAACGATACTTTGGAATTTCATAAGGCTGACTTATGAATGGATTTTGTTTCACCCGACGTTGTTCTTGTACGCCTTTAAGCTTTCATGATTACAAGTGTTGATATATACTAGTGGGCAAGTCACTGGACCCACAGCTTCAAAGTTCAAGGTTCGAATCCAGGTTGCTCCATATTTTTATTTTTCCAAGATCATCATATTCCATATGATAAATTTATGAAATTCATACTGATTCCTTATAGCAAATAATCATAATGTAATCTTATGAATATCGAAAGTTTATTTCGCTGAGTGTACTCATAACTTTTCTGACCACAGCATTGAATTCAGCGCAGGATTTTGCATAAGAAATGTTGGTCAACCATCAAAGTGCGAACCTTTTTCATTTTGTAAACTAGTGTTATTAGTCACAAACTAAGGCTTTTCAAAGTAAAATAATATATGTACATCAACAATGCTTACAGATACCACAGTGCTAACGAGCTACATAGTTCAACGATTGTCATCCTTGTTTCCTGGCAAAATAATTGGATTAAGTAGACAATGTCAAAACACCTTCATGTTTCACTGCCCTTCATGTATGCCATTAGACAATGAAAGCAGTAGGAACCACATCGTTATGAAACTTTAAATCAAACCAAAATATATTCTACTGATGAAAATTCATGGGATGTGCTCAGCCACTTGCATTTGCCAAGGGTAAGAGAGAAAGGGAATTTAAGTTCAAATGCGTTTCCTGCACAATTTATCATGGCAAGTTAGTCGGTGTAGCGACAAATTTTACATCAGTTAGCGACAAATGTTAGGCCATCGTCAAACGATTCAGAAAATGAGGATCCTCAAACACCATTTACTGATATCTGTCAGAAATTCGAACGTGATCGAAGCATTAGAAGTTGTTTTGCTGCTGCAAATATTAGAAAAGCTTCAGTGTTTTGTCTGAAATTCGATCATGAATAATTTTGATGAACAAAAAGTTTCTTTAAAATTTGTGTTTCCATAGAAATTTCTTATGCGGAATCAGAGAAAATGTTGCAAACATCTTTTAGGAAGTCTTCGTGAAGTGTTCGAAAACTTGCCTCATTCTGAACGGCCTTCAACATCGAATACCGACGAAATGTGGCAAATATTACAAAACTGTGCTTGAAATTCGTAATGTGAACTTTAGGAAAATGGCTAGTGATAGGGTAGGAAACGACTTAAGCACCCCAAGACCCTATTCCAAGCACGGGGTAAACGTTAACCTACAACGCTCATTTTTTGCAGTATGGTGCTCCAAGTAATGAAGCACCATACTGCAAAAAAAATGAGCGTTGTAGGTTAACGTTTACCACGTGCTTGGAATAGGGTCTTGGGGTGCTTAAGCCGATTCCTACTCTATCATATGGAACCATTCAATACATTTTTCTTGATATTGTAGGTAAGCAACGCGTTACCGCACGGTTTTTTCCGAAAGAGCTGAATATCGTGCAAGAAGACCATCGAAAAAAGGTTGCCGTAGACCTGCATGAAACTCATAATAACAGCCCCGTACAACTTTTTTTTTTCTCCAATCTCAAATTTCGGGGAAATAGATTCGAGTCCATTGATGCTATCAAAGAGGAGCTGAAGGCCATCTCTCAGGCAGTCTATTAAAAGTGCATGGATGATTGAGCCAAGCGTTGGCACCTGTGCGTCGCTTCCAATGGGGGTTAGTTTGAAAGAGGCGAAGTAAATTTGCTAGAAAATTAGGAAAAATTTCGTTCATTTACCAATTTTCGGTACACTATGATCATAGTACATACCTTGAAATCTTTTGTAGTGGCTGAAGTACACATTTTGCATGTTCTATAAAGTTAAGATATTGATCGATTTATCCAATTGGCAGTCATGACCTGAAGTGATGCTGTGTATAATGAGAATTCATAAACAAACTTATTTCGAATTCAATTTTCGTTTACATCTATTGGTTTCCCATTTCTCCAAGCATGAAATGTTCATTCGTTTTTGCAATTATAATAACTTCGAATAAGCTTAGTTATAATCTATTTGTGATGCAATACATTTTCTGGTCAGCTTTCGTGATGCGTATACAGAAAACAGGGATGCACTACAAAAGTTCGTATCAAATGCGCAGTAGTGTTTAATCCCCTTAACAAAATAAAACCTACATAAAACATCATCATGTTGAAAGCATATTACTCAAAACATCATCAAAACATATTATAAGTTTAAAATTTTTCTTCGAAAACGTATCTGATATATCGATTTATTTCGCTGTTTTGCTCATTTGCGAGTCATTAAATTAAGAAATGTATGCTAGATAAATACATAAGGCCTTGTCTTAATGATTAATTTCTTAGCTTTACTTAACAAGTTGTGTTACCATCATGCAATATTTTCTCACCAAATATTCTCCCGTATCCACGTTATTTATGGGAATTTGATATTTCGATCGTAGAGGAAATTACTTATATATGATATGTATGATGTATCATATGTACTACCACTTCTCCTTTCTGTTAGGCTTGATCAAGCTGCTACTGATTATCCTAATTATGCCATTGTATGAAGGGACAAAAACGGGTTCAGTGGATCGAAAAAACGGGTTCAGGCAACATCACCAATACGTTTCCATAGGAATATAAAGAATCTTCCTCCAACAACAAGATTGATCGATTTGTCAAAAGAGCGAGCTATCTAACATGAGGATGCCCCAATGGACCGGAAGAAGAGCCCGCTCTCTATTCACAAACTGTTAGCAATGGGGAGTTGGCATTCCCACTCTCCCTATCAAGAGTGCTTCAATCGGGTGCCCTGATGGTCCCTCTCGTTGCCATGAAATATTTATGTTATAGTGTATATATTTATGTAAAAGAGAAATACTACCAGCATTCGTATCTATTACATACAATCTTCATTCGGTTGATCCTGATATGCAAGAAATATTTTAAAGTGTTAGTAACTTTAGAGTTCTTTGGCGCTTGACCACGTTTTCATTCGTTTTCAGTGATAGCAGCAATTAACCAAAATCTTGATATCAGGTATCATGAAAAGTTTGTTAAATCTATACATTTTAATTTACTGTTGCCTTGGTTACTATTTGCAGCTTGATGCTGATTCTATAACAGCAATCCGCTTTTATTTTTGCTTGCCTAATAGTTATTGCTCCTGAGTAAGGAAAACAGGGAAGATTTGATTGAAAGGAAATTACAGACAAATGGACAATAAGTAATATTCAAATCATATATGAAGTAAAATTAATAAAACAATACAAACAGATATAATGATTTTGTTAGTAACTAGCTGATCCCGGTGCGAGCGTTGCTACGCTTGCAACTAAATGAATGAACATTACATAGAACTGACGCTTTTTTAATGAGTTTTTTTTTGAGTAATAAGGAGTTCAAACTTCTATCAGAACATTCTTCTTACCCAGACAATACACAGTTTGTGGCTTAGTTACCTGGATAATTCTCAGGATTGGTTGAAATTTGTGTTTGAATTCACCATAGAAACATTTCTTGCATTCAAAAAACCCCGCATACCATTTTTGATTCCATTTGCTTGATTAGTTCTCAAGCTATGCAGAAATTTGTGTTTCATTTGTATGCGAGCCGGAAGGGGGAAGCGGTCTCAAACAATCATAAGAACCTTCCCCAGCCCCAAAAATACCTGCATACATATTTTCACTCCGATCGGTCAGACAGACAGTCAGACAGAAATCCATTTTAATATAAATAAAAATCCTGTTTCCAATAACCCCCACATGCCAAGTTTGATTCCATTTGCTTTATTAGTTCTCGAGTTATGCAGAAAATTGGGTTTCATTTCTATGGGACCCCCCTCATTAAGAGGGCATAGCGGTCCTAAAACACCATAGGAATATGTCTCTCCTTTAAAAAATTCCACATGCCAAATTTGATTCCATTTGCTTTATTAGTTCCCGAATTATGCATAAATTTGTGTTTCATTTGTTTGAGAGCTCCCCCACCCCTTTCAGAAGGCGGAAGAGTCTCAATGACCATAAATACATTTCTCTCATTCAAAAACCTCCATATGCCAAATTGGTTCCATTTGCTGGATTAGTTCTCGAGTTATGCAAAAATTTGTGTTTCATTTATATGGGAGATCCCTCTCTCCACTTTCAGAAGACGGAGGGGTCTCAAATCATCATAGAAACATTTTTCTCCTTCAAAAGCTCCATATGCCAAATTTGGTTCCATTTTCTTGATTAGTTCTCGAGTTATGCATAAATTTGTGTTTCATTTGTAAGAGAGCCCCCCCCCCCTTCAGAAAAGGGAGGGGTCTCAAATGAGCATTGAAACAGTATTCATCTACAAAAACCTCCACATGCCAGATTTGGTTCAATTTGCTTGATTAGTTCTCGAGTTATACAGAATATTGTATTTCATTTGTATAGGAGCCCTCCCTTTCAGGGCGAAGAGGAATCTGAAATCATCATAGAAACCTTTCTTGCCTTTGAAACCTCACACATGTTAAATTTGGTTTCTTTTGCTTGGGGTCTCAAACCACCGTAGAAACATTTCTTGCCTACAAAACCTCCACATGCCATATTTGGTTCCATTTGTTTGATTAGTTCTTGAGTTATGCAGAAAATAGTTTTTCATTTGCATGGGAGCCCCCCTTTCTAAAGGCGGGAGGGGTGTCGAGCTATGATAAGATCCTTTCCCGGACCCAAAAACCCCTGCATACAAATTTGAATTGCGGTAGGGATAGTTCTCATGTTTGGTTTAAATTTGTGTTTCATATGGTAGCCCCCTTTTCAGAGTGAGGAGAGGTCTTAAATTACCACAAAAACATTTCTTGCCTTCAAAAACTCACCCATACCAATTTTGGTTCCATATGCTTGATTAGTTCTCGAGTTATGCAGGAATTTGTTTTTCATTTGCATGGGATACCACCCTTTCTAGAAGCGGGGGCTGGGCTTTGAACCACCATTAAAACATTTCATGCCTTAAAAAACTCGTCCATTCCAAATTTGATTCCATTTGCTTGATTATTTCTCGAGTAATGCAGAAATTTGATTTTCATTTGTTTGAGAGCACCCCCTCCCCTCTTCCACCTCATATGACGGAAGAGTCTCAAATCACCATAGAAACATTTCCCTCCTTCAAAAACTTCCACATGCAAAATTTAGTTCCATTTCTCTTATTAGTTCTCGAGTTATGCAAGGATTTGCGTTTCATTTGAACAGGTTCCCCCCCTTTCAGAAAAGGGAGGGGTCTCAAATCAACATAGAACAATTTTTTGTCTTCGAAAACCACCACTTACTAAATTTGGTTCCATTTGCTAGATTAGTTCTCGAGTCATTCAGAATAGTGTATTTCATTTGCATCGGAGCCCTCCCCCCCCCTTTAGGATGGGAAGGGTTCTCAAACCAACATAGAAACTTTTTTGCCTTAAAAACCACCACATGCTAAATTTGTTCTTTTGCTTGATTAGTTCTCGAGTTATGCAGAATTTGTGTTTTATTTGTATGGGAGCCCCCTTTTATGATGGGGAGGGTTCTCAAGCTACCATAAAACCTTTTTGCCTTCAAAAACTCACATGCTAATTTGGTTTCTTTTGCTTGATTAGTTCTCGAGTTGTGTAGAAATTTGTGTTTCATTTGTATGGGAGCCCCCTTTTCAGTGAAGGGAGGGGTCTCAAACCATCATAAGATTGTTCTCCGGCTCCAAAAATCTCTGCATACAAAATTTCACGCCGATCGGTTCTTCCGCTCGCGAGTTAAATCGTGACAAAGGAAACCCCAACTCATTTTTATTATATAGATGATGAAGTAATGACATAAATTGAACTATAAAATCAGACACTAGCCAATCTATCATTGCAACAAACTCAGCGCTGCATGAATCAGATCAAACAGTGATCGGCAAAAATAAAGATCCACCTTTGATCAATGTATTATTGTTGAGAAAAAAACACGTATTTTTGAAAAAGTAGGGTATTCCAATAAATGTTCTAAAAAATAATCATAGACGAACCATTTCAGTACAAAAATAACGATCACTTTTATTCCTTGCATAAAATAAAAAACAAAATTAATGGAGTTAAGTAAAATACGTATGACATAAAAAAAGATCCACTTCATGTATGAATAAAAAAAAGTAATCGAAAGAGTTGGAATCAACTCTTCAATAGTTAATATGACCTCCCTTCGCTTCAATGATGGACTGCAATCGTTTCGGGATGCTTTCGACTCGGTTTCTGAGGTGTTGTGGATCCAACTCATTCCAGGCCTGCTCCAGTGCCGCAAAATATGTTTGCTTGTTTGTTACGTGGGTTTTTTCGACTCTATTGTCGAGAATTGCCCAGAGATTTTCAATTGGGTTTAAATCCGGGCTCTGGGGAGGCCATTCCAAGGGTTTAATCCGACAGGCACGGAAAAAAGCTTGTGTTTTCTTGGCCGTATGCTTTGGGTCGTTTTCTTGCTGAAAATTGTAATTATCTTCCAAACCCATTTTCAGCAAAGATTCTTCCAAATTCTAGTTCAGAATATCTATATACCCATCTGCCGTCATAATACCACTTATTAGAACCAGATTCCCCACTCCAAACCATGAGAAACAGCCCCAGACCATGATATTTCCACCGCCATGCTTCATGGTCCCTTGTAGATGTTTATCCTTCAGCCCTTCATCGCTTTTCCGCCAAACTCGCAGTCGTCGTTTTCTGTTGAACAGCTCAAACATTGATTCGTCTGACCAAACAACCCGTTTCCAGAGCTCCAGTGGCTTATTTATAAGGTTTCTTGCAAACCGCAATCTCTTCTCCTTATTCACCCTACTTATGAACGGCCGTTTCCGAGCAAAATAACTTTTCAAACCTTTTCAACTCAGCAATGCGTCGCCAAACTGTACGATCGGATATCGAAAGGCTTAGCTTTTCTCTGAGCCCACGGATGGTAACAAACGGATCCTTTTTTATTTCTCGGATGATTCTAGTGTCTTCGCGATGATTGCGCCCACGTCCTGTTCGATTTGCGACACTTCCAAGCTTTTGGTGTTTTAAAACTATTTTCTGCACTGCACCACGGCTTACACCATACTTTTCGGCAACTTTGCGCTGAAATTCGTTTTTTGAGCAATCACGCACGATAAGATTTCGAACTTGGACTGTTATTTTCTTTCCTCCCATGATCGGTTCTTATAAAACTCGTCACTTGGGCTAAACTCACTTATTTCTCACAACTGTAGCAATTATCTGTGATGGATGTAAATAAAGGAATGTCAAAAGCATGATCAACAAGGGGTAAGCCAAGTGAATGTACACGGAAAGTATTTTTTTCCTAGTTGATCTTTTTTATTGACACACCGTAAACACAAGCTCATTTTATTTATCACATGCAGTTGGCTGAAATGAATATGTATATTAAAACTTTTACGCTAAGCCTCATGAATGATACCCAAATATTTACAGTACGGGTAAGAAAGTTGCTATTGATACGAAGTTGTAAAGATATCTATGCCTGATTAGTATACGGCTCGATGGATCTTTTTTTTCGCCGGTCACTGCATATAGTGAAGGGATAATAAAATATTAACAGAAAATTACATGTGTGCCGACTACTGGTTTGTTGCAATTGTAGATAAACATGTGCATCTATTATGAACCCGAAAATTTAGACAATGTATAACAGCCATGAAAAATGAATTTTAAATTTTAAATTGTTTACAATACCTGGTGCTCTGGAGGACCTGAAATACATCATGCAAAAGACAGTACATTCTAAATTTCAATAGCCTGCAACCAATTTATATGCAATAATATACTATCATATCATAACAACAACAAAAAAGAGAAAAAAAAATATTTTGCCTCTATTTTCTGTTATGTCCTTCAATGTTATTAGGATGGATCTTAGACAAGGATGCAAAATAGTGGACACTCCAAAAATGGCAATAGAAGATGGAACAGCGAGCTCTAGTCCTTGACTATGAGGATTCTATTTACATATTTAATATGCGATACGTGATACGGATGGCTTAACTGAAGCTTAACTGAATTTCAGTTTTGAATAGTAAATTTACCAAATGGTTATTTGGTAAACATCGATTCTAAGAAGCTTGACGGTTCAGTCGGAATAAAACGTGCTGAACTTGTTTGTCTCTTTTCCTGCTATGCTGTAATATCAAAAAGCAGGTCAAACTTAAACCGGTGGGTTTATTCAAAGTATGATTTAATTCGAGCCATGGAAATAACTTCTCGAAAAAATAAAGGTCAACACTAATCGTTGTAAAAACGATATTAAATTATACGAACAGAAACGTAGTTCTAGCGAATATATGTACACTTTCACTTTTTTTAAACACTATTTTAAAAAAAAAAACCTTTTTTGAGCGTATTAGTTGAACGATTGTGATTGGGAAACTAGGAGAATTTAAAATTTAACACTTCATTTGATCACTTTTTAAGAAATAAAAAATTAAACCTTGAAACACTTTTTTTAATTTTCGCTAGTGATCGCGAGCAAATTCATTTAATTCCACTATGAGCTTATCTTTGACAGAATGAGCCTATTTATCAGTCTACTACAGACTTCTTCAGTGTCAAGTGCTCGACACTGAAGAAGTCTGTAAGTAGCAGACGAAATAGGCCTTGTTTTCTGAACCTGACTCAAATAAAAAAAATTAAATACATTGAAAATTGTGCACACAAGAGGCTCATGTAGTAGCAAGTGGTTTGTATGACAGCTGCTGTGAAAAAAAGAGAGAAAACAAGAAAACAATGCTCGCTTGCTGAGCAACATGAGCAACTCGAGGTACCTCAAAAGCAACTCTGAAATTGCTTGTGTTAAGGCGCTGTCTTGCCCCTTGGTTAGCCAAGTTATTTGGTTCGAGATTTGTCACGCACAAATAAAAACAATGTTTTCCCAACGATGGAAATTCTTAGAAAAAATCATCAATTTCATTATAAATAAAGTTTAATTGCCGAACGTTAACGACTTATCGATTGCATGATAGTTCTCAATATCTCGACCACTGTCTTTCTGCAAATTAAGAACAGCCTTTTGTTATGCTAAGATTAGACATACATTGCAAAACACTTTGCCAGGAAGCAGATGATGAGTAAAACCATTTTTGACATATTTTAGTGCACCAATTTTTTTAAACCCATCGTTGTTTCGATTACCATAATTTGTGGTTTCAATATGTACACTCGCGATAGAAATTTTCTCGACATTTAAGGCGACATTTTATTATTATTGAATTCAAACTCACTCGTGAAACTGCTGAGAATCGAAACACGAAAATGGACACTGCAGTTGCTAGAACGAAACGACAAAGCTGCTCACGTTCACCCTCCGGATGGCACATCGCATCGAGATGTCAGTATTTGTTATAAAAGCAGATGCCTAAAGGGCTAATGAACATTACAGCAAGGTGAATTTAATACTTCAGGTGGTCTCAATACTGTATATGAGAATTTCAGCCATGTTTAAACGCAGACTAATACAATCCATATAAAGTAAAATCCTGGTCTGGCAGACTGAAACTGTCTCCTTTACACCTATGCAAAAGTGTTTGTGATGTCAAACTCGCAGTTCCATTTTAAAACAAACGAGTAAAGGAGATGATTAGTTTCACACTGCCAGGCCTGTGTTCTATGCCATGGGATATGATGCGTCAGGCTGCACGGTTTGTTTACCAATATTTCGGGAGGGAAAGTGCACGTGCTAATGTTTGTAAACAAAACGTTTAGCCCAAACCGTTTGCATTAATTTAGAACTCTTCACTCTTAGGCAATATTGCTATAAACAGCTGTCATTACGTGCGTAATACACTATTGAGTGGTCCTTACTCTTTCGCTCCTCTGCTAAATCTCATTTGATACCCCGCTACTCCACCCGTCTTCCCAACAAACTGAAGAAAATAGACCACCTGAAGTATTAAATTCACCTTGCATTACAGAAGGGATGCATACACAGTGAAAAATTTCACCGGCGCGCCTGAAATTGCCCGGCAGTGCGGGCAAAAAAAATGCAGCGGCGCGCCGGTCGAAAATAGTGGCGGCGGCGGCGCCATAAAATCGTCAGCGGCGGCGGCGTGGCGCGGCGGCGCACAGATCTAGACGAAATACGCGTTTCTGTCAAGATAAGCATAAAGGTAGTTGGAATTAAATGGAAAATACAATTTTTTCCTCTCAGTTCTAGTTATGTCCCTTGAATTAAGTCTATGATTTTCATGTGAAATCATACACCAATATTCCATTGAAACAGTTATTTCATAACGTTTGACTATTTTCTTTATATCTTGTAGTTAAAACAAGCTATATTGGTTCAATTTTGCCTGACTTACGTCATATGAAAATAGTCATGGTAATCTGTTCAGCTTAACCAGTGAAGTTATGGCGACCAAAAAGTTAAGGAAATCGATATTTTAATAAAAGTATCTAACTTTAAATCGATTTCTCAATTACTATTTAATGAAGTGATCATCCTGACATGACCATGATTTTGTCAATTTTATCTAAATTTATGGCATATTCTAACATGGGCCGAATGAAGAAGCTAGGGTGACATAACATCCATAACCCTATTATTCACGCACACATCCACAACATTTCAGGTTGTTTTAAGCACAATTAAAAGAAACATCACATGTTTAAGTCAATCAAATTTTAATCGTAACACTTATTCCGTCGTTTTGTTGGCGGGAACCAGGATGGAGAATTCAACTGGTCAATTACAAATGTTTTGTTTAAAGACAGAAGTCGTTTGAACGTTTTTCATAAGATTTCCAAGAAGTTAAACTGCGTTGTCTGTAAATACAGATGATTATGGAGGGTTTCCCTAATAACTCTAATGTTTGATGCATTTCAAATTCAAAGTTCATTATCAAAAATTGTCGAAAATAAATCAGCTGTAATCAAGATTGAAACCATTTCTACTAAGGGGCTATTCGTAAACCACGTAGACTTTTCTAGATAAGAGGGTCAATGCTCGATACAAAATTTCAAAAAAAAAAAAGTATGGAGAAAAGCTTACGAGGGGGGAGCGTTGTTTATGAACAGGCCCCAAGTGGAAATCAACAAAATGGTTTCAATGATGAAAAGCTCAACATCAAATGATGTGTTGTGTAGGAGTTTGCAGCTGCATCTCTTATAAGCGTTTGGGATCAATTCATTTACTGCCTTGCTGGTTATCTTGGATTATTCAAGCGCACAGAGTGTATAACAAATCCTCACACGGGGTTTGGGTCTGGTTTTGCCTCGCTTACAAAAGGTTTCTTAATATATTTGACTTTGAAAACGCACCGACGAAATGCGAAAGAGTCACAAATTGATAAAACATTTATAGTTTTTTCAACTTGGTCACATTAACACTTAACCCATTGGCATACTTTCTAATTCACGTAGTAAAGGTGGAAGATAGCAATTCGATGAGATAAAAATCAAGTTCGGGTTTTTTCAGAGTAGAATGGATGTTACATGATGGCTCTAAATGATTTTCGTTTTAATTGATTTCCTTAGATTACACAACAAATATCTTCTGTGTTTTGTACTGTTGTAATTCCAACCTTATGAACTTACTCGATTTGTTTACTTGATGAACCCAAAACAGTTCTACACCCTATATAAGCATTTGCTGTTCGATTTCAGTACACATCAACAACAAGAACATAAGAGCAGCATCAAAAATTGCTTCTCCATCCTTCGCCGGCCTGATACAAAGGATGTTTGCAGAAAATCAGACTAGCGAATGGAAGCACATGCTCGAAAACTATGCGTACAAAGTACAAAGCAAGCATTTGGGATTCTTCTCAAGGAGCATTCCCGAAGAAAAACGTATCTTCTACTGTCTGCAATTAAATGATGGCTGAATCAAAAACATTTTCAATGGCAACGTTTTTTTCTGTTATTTACTGGAGCACATTTCCATTTCTCTCAGATAATTGTGCAGGCCTGAATAAAATTAGTTGAAACATTCCTCAGATGAACGCAAAACAGATTTACATGCCTTCGCAAATTATTGTCTGATTTGAAATAAACTCCAAATTGATTGCATTTGATCTTGAAACGTTAGTGCAGGTGAGACTTGGAAGAATTCTGTTGACTGAAAATGGGTGTTATTATCAGAATTATTTAACTTGTATTTTTACAATGTAAAACTTTTTTTTTTTATTACTTTATTATCGAGATTTTTAGCCTTAGGCTGGTTCATCTCCCGTCGTAGTCACTCAAATACTCCTTTGGGTATTTTCGTAACTTTTCCGGGGGTGATATTCGAACTCGTGACCTTGGCGTGAGAGGTATGAATGTTAACCACTCTGGGGTCACCCCATACATTTTAAATTGTAAAACTCCTTCAAAATTATGAAAATTAATCGGCATGTAAGCTTGATCATTGAAACAAATATATAATACATCAATTGGCTCCCTTTATCCAAGCACTGTTGATCGGAAAAAAACTCAATTTCTAAAGTAACGAAAAAAGGGTTTTTCCACCGACAAGTAGTACTCTTGGTTGGTAGAACTTTCAATTAAAAGGTTCTAAGAGGGTTGAGACTTTGATGCCTTGTGAAGGCAAGTACGCACGACTTCCGACAATAATGCAAATTTCTCTGATGTAGTTATTATCGTCGACCACCTCGAACTTATCTCCATCGATTATCACATTTCGGTAATACAATGAATAATTAAACTAACACTTATCTTGTTTGCTTTTTTAAAATCAAAAATAAAATAGCTGAGACATTTTTCCAAACTATCACTACTGAGCACGAATAGCTTTAAATTCAGCTTCCAAAGCTTAGTTTTGGACAGATAGATCAATTTCGTTTTCAGTGTCGAGTGCTCGACATGAAATTGATATTGCAGTAGGGCTAATATTTACACTAGATAGGTTTGTGTGTATATGTGTGTGTTTGCATATTTTGTTTTTTACCTATCATATTACAACGGTTTTTGTAGCCTTAACATCAAAATATTCGATAGGTAGTCGATTGTTTTTTTTTTTTTGTATTGTGTAGTGTGCCGTTTGTGTGATTTGAGTCGATTGTAGATGTTGAAACCAATAAGGGGGTGTTCCGATCAAAATTTAAAACAGTAATGTGTGTGAGTCGATCAAAATTTTTATTAATAAGTCAAATTCTTTTTCTTCTAAAGTTCAGTTAATACAGAATACAGGAGAAATATTCCGCTAAGCTTCCTTTTTACCGAATGCGAATTGCCGGGTCTTTCGTTTAACACCTGTCTTGCCCACTTTATTCACCGCAGAACGCCAGTTTGCCTTAAACTGTTTCTCGTTCACAACAGCTTTTTGAGTTTTCTTAAGGTTCTGCTTGACGATGGCCCAATATTGTTCTGACGTGGCGTGTTGAGAGGGTGCTTGTCCTTGGGCACCACTTAAACGTTGGGAGTATACCACTCCATGGTATTTTTCCGTAATGGCAAGATGCCAAATTCAGCCAGCACATACAAACAAAATCGAAACAATATAAAATGTTTGAGTATGTGAATTTATCAACTCTATTTGTCTTTTTACACGGTTCCATTACTAAAAGTGGAACGTATTCGTGCAAAAAAAACCTTTGTGTACCTGGAAAGAAGAGAGACACAATTATGCAGTACGCTAGTTTATTAAGAAGGGACGGGCTTCAGTTATAAAACAACTAAAATGTATACTGTCACTGATTAATGAATATTTAGCATTGAAAGTTCACAAAATTGCTACTAAATTATTAAACACTGTGCCAACGAAAAAATAACAACTCGCACTAGAAAAACTTGGAATAGCAATAAAAAAATTGTTTATTCTCTTTCAACAATTCAAAAGTGACCGGAAAAACTTTCATAAAAAGCAATGGAAATTAGTATAAACGCAATAATAAGTTGATAGTTTTCCATCATAATAACAAGTTCTAGCGCTATACATGTGACAAAAGTCTTCGAATTTTTCAAATCATCCCAATTGAAACCAAACAAGTTCTTTAATTTTTTTTGATGCCTTGATTTTTTATTGCGATTTGTTGGAAAGATTTGAAGTGTTTGAAGACTTTTCTCGCCTGTTTACCACTAGAACTTATTATTTTGACGGAAAACTATCAGCTTATTATTGCGTTTATACTTATTTCCATTGCTTTTTTTGAAAGTTTTACCTGTCACTTTTGAATTATTGCAAGAGAATTATCAATTTTTTAATGCTGTTTTAGCTTTTTCTAGTGCGAATTATTATTTTTGCGTTGGCACAGTGTTTAATAGTTTAGTGGCGATTTCACATATTTTTATTGCTTTTTTTTCCAATTTTATTAATGTTTTAGTACCATGCCGTTATAAAACCAGAAACCGGCAGCAAAGCAAAAAATAAACATTGCAGGCTGTATAAAACATGGAATAAAAGGGACTGTTCATAAACCACTTAGACATTTCTGGGAGGAGGGGGAAGGGGCTTGACCAAAGTCTACGTTCCATACAAAATTAAAAAAAATGTATGGAGAAAAGTCGGGGGTCTGAGATTTTCTAAAATGAGTCTACGTGGTTTATGAACATTCTCAAATCTAGTAAAAGAAAAAGAATTTGAACCATTTGTTGCCCGTTTTTTGAAGAGACCAGCAAGGGAAAACCATATTTTCAAACTATTCGTATGTAGATTTGTATGCGAGCAAAATGTAGGTAATTTCAAGTAAAAATTGAACTACTTATAAAAAAGCACCTAATTGAAATTTTAATCTACAAAATTTGTAAGTTTTTCTGATCAAATGGTGTATCAATGTATAAGTAATTCTAGTCATACGAGAGTAATTAGCGTACAAAAATCTTTCACTTTTGCGTAACGCTCTCATTTATCAAAATTTTGATTTTGTATGGTATAGAAAGAGAAACGTAATCCTAAGTTAAAATAAAAATCAAATATCATTTTATTACACTATGTTCAACCATTTTGTTTATTTGAACAGGCTCAATCGAATAAATTTTACTGAATACATCATACTTACACGTCAGTTATCTTAAATCTAGAGTAAGGGAGGAAGACCAGATTACTCGCGGTCTTCTCGAGGTGAATGGGAATAACAATTTAACGGATGGGAGGATAGCTGGGAATTTCATGTAGAGTTTACAAAAGACGTTCGTTTTAAATTTTAAATCGTATCATCATAACTCACAGCTATATAATTTTTGTTTTACTTCTGACTTGAACATTTTTGAGGAAACAAAATAACATGAACATAGATATATAATAAAAACTAAAACTAAACATTCATGATAAACTAACTACAATCTTAGACTAATGTTAGTAAAGAACACATAAATGAGTTTCATTAACTCCAGATCACGTAGAGAAAAAAAGTCTCGAAAGGGTTGTTATTCTCTTTTTCTTAGGGTGCTTTGAAGCACAAGCGTGGTGAAAACCCCTGCGGTAGGAAACCCATATGACCAAGGGTCTGCAACACACTAGTACACAGGTAGTTTAAATGACGGTTCTCCTGGATAACCTTACCTGTTCATATTTTTTATTTGGTGGCAAGGTGGGCAAGACAACGCGAAATGCCGAAAACAATAATCTTTTAATCGGAAAGGATTATAATGAAGCAGTTAGGGTTTACGGATCATACAAAATTTATTTCATAAAGATGATCATCAAACGTAGACTTAAATTTTATTTTAATTTTATATTATTGTGAACTTTTGCTATTTTTCTTTATCGTCAGCCTAGTAGCACATCCTATTCTTTCTCGCTCCACCACTCTCACTGCAGTTATTTTTTTGTCCAAGTTCAGTTAATACAGAATACATTAGAAATATTCCGCTAAGCTTCCTTTTTACCGAATGCGAATTGCCGAGTCTTTCCGTAATGGCAAGATGTCAAATCCAGCCAAAATACAACGGAACATTTGTGTCACTTCAGGAAAGGCAGTAAACGTTTTTGGAGGCACTCGCTCAGATAAATTTCCTGGTTGACGGTTCCGGTCGCAATGTAAACGTTGCTTTCCAATCCACAGGTACAGATGACCTGCCAAACCAGATATTTCTTCGCGAACTTGGACAATTTAATGTGCTTGAAAATATCTTCTCCCCGTCCGGTTGCCTTTTTATATGTTGAAACAGTTGAACTTGGTCGGAGTGTAGTTTGGATTTTTGCAATGCACGCGCAAAATTTTGATGCGTTGCTGCTCTTCCTTCGACGACATTTTGATAACTTAAGTGCTAATCTCAAAATCAATATAGAGGCATGATGCTACACGCACACATCTTCAAAATAAGGGGTACGCAAAATTTTAAATGCACGATGAAAGGTAGTGCGTCAAGTTTAAGTCGACCATATTGTGATCGAAACACTCTTTATTAAAATCGGTAGTTCCCTGGAGCTAACTGTGGGCTGCATTATAAGAGTAGAATACAGAATAAAAAAGATTACTGTAAAAATTTGTAGTAGCTTGAGCTAGAAATATCCTTCAGTGAAAATAAAAACACATGGCAAGCGATTATATTGCTCTTTGGCCTTGCTATTAACGGGCAGCCACATGTCTATTTAAATATTAGCAGAAGATTGTTCAAACATTCATTTATACAGGGATACAGGGATTTATACAGGGTGTCTGAATGTTATCCGCACAGACTTCATCGGTTACCTCAACACAACCAAGCGGAATACACTATGCATACTTACATGGTTTATCTACTTCTTCTTCTATTATTTTTGAGAGGGACTTTAACCCTTCGGGTCATTCGTCCCTGAAACATGGTTTATCATCTTGACCCATTATCTTTATATCCAGAAAGTTTGGTAGAGTTGTGATTTCTAACTCATTCAAAATGTAGCCGAATGACTTGCGCACAGGTGTAATTGAACTTTTTCGAAAAGGAAAAACTGTTTCAGTGATTGCAAAGACCCTGAATATGGCAAAATCTACAGTGAGTGACGCAATAAAACGAAACCAACAATTTGGAATGCTAGATGACCGGGTAGGGAGAGTGAAACGCGCACCGTTTGGATTCCACCGAAGTGCGAGATTATCCGGTGACGAATCAAGCGAAATTCTTCGATTTCCATCCGAAAGCTGGTGAAATCACTGAAAATTTCAAAATCTTCCGTTGAAGCCATGGTTCACGACTATTTTAAGCGTCAGTAATATAAATTGTGCAAGAATCACTACTTGAATGACACCATGAAAGCAAGCCGGTTGAGAAAAGCTAAGGTTCTCCTGAACCGCTTTTCCGAGAGCCGAGAGTGCTGTTCAACGATGAAAGACGTTTTCACAATCGAGCAGCATCACAACAACCAAAATGATCGGCAGTTGCTTCCTGCTGCTTCCAAAAATCGTGGAAGCAATTCTAGGAATTCTGTCGCTGGAATGGCTAATTCCGGCAAAACCCCTTTGATCTTCAACGAAAAGGGGGTGAAAGTGATTCAAGCGGTATATCAGAAGCTACATATTGGCACAGTAGCTTCTTGGGCATCGCAGCATTTCGGTAAAAATGAATGCAATTTTTCAACAAGCTATTAGTCTTTGCGAACGCATTTTCCCAAGCTTTAACGCAAGATGAATGGCCTTCTAACTCACCGGATTTGAATCTGATGGACTATTCGGTATGGTGTTCAGTACACCACAAAAATCACTGGAGTAGATGATAGTCAAAAGATTCGAACTTTCGCCTTTAATTTGATGTGAACACAACATGCACCCTGCATAATGAACAGATCAATATTTACTCTTCTGAAGTGGTCAACTTAGTGCAACCTTTTTCTCAGTTTGGCTGTGTTTGGTAGGCTGCTCAGGATAGTATACAGAGAAACAGTCCTCAGAAAAATATTTGCAGTCTAGGAAAAAAAGTAAACAAACTTTCTCTTAAGCTATCCACAGTAACTTCAACTTGAACCCGCATATAAAAGTTCAACAAGCAATGTTGCTTCTCCCAGTACCAACTACCAAAGGTTGGTTGAGGAAAGTTTTTAAAATTACACAGTACTTGCCAAGGAGAAACGAACGAGCGCAACAAGACGACAAGACGAAACATCGCCCAGAGTACGAAACGAAAATGGTTGTTTCATTTAATTATAAAGTAAAACTTTTTCATATCTTTTCTCCCTTTGCTAAGCAAAAGCTATATCAGAAGATGGAATTTTCTTCGTGGAACCAGCAAAACTAAGACCGAAAGTAAAACACTCGCAACTCAAAGGTGATAGGTACCTATGAGCAAGTTTGAAGTGTTGATAGTAAATAGTTTGCTAAATGCTATTATGAATTTTTATGTGGCACATTTGAATGGAACTTCAAACAAACGAAACATAATAACTTTCTTAAACAAGAGCATGCACATACTGCCAAATTTATAATCTATTTCATCACCTCTACTCACCAAATCCAATATTCATCGCGATTTTAAGTTTCGTCAGCCAAAGCTCATAATTTCTTACAGGGTCTCTTCCAAGAAGAAACCAAGGACCGGGGCTCTCCCAAGAATGTAATAAATCAGGATTTCCTGCTGGAAACAAATGACATCCGGTTGAAATTCCGCCCGGCTTAGCGGAAGAATGACTTGTACAGTTGGTAAAAAAAAATCCTGAGACGATGGTAGTAGCTGCACAGTTTCAGAAGAAAAAAACATCAGAAGTGAGCAGCCTGTGGAACGCTACACAGCACGGATTTGGTGCCTTGCACTTATGCATTTTTTTTTTGCTTTTGTCTGCAGAGTAAGGAATGATCGTAAAGCATTGCAGTTGTGCAGTGTTTGAAGAGCGACAAAAATGGCATGGCACGATTGTGCGCTGGTAAGTACGGAAATAACGCCATCAAACAGATGATTTTAACGAGTTTTTTCTGCCTCCGTGCAACGATAGGTAACTACTTTGCACTCGACTGTGATTAGTTTTCTCTACTTTTGTACTTCACACATGAAAAGATACAATATACAGGATGGATACATGAGTTGATTCTCATATGCTGAGTTGATTATATTCTTTTTACCTAGTATATTGATTGCGTTTGTAGCTAGAATGTATATTTTTATATTGTTTGAGCGCTTTAGCAGAATATAGAAATCACTTATCACTTCATATTTTTCTTCGTTTTAATTTCACTGGAATTTATAAGATGAAGAAAAGAGATGTGAATAATTATTTAATATACATTAAAGAGTTATCGGCTACCTGTTACTCAAGTCGAAATTTTCATTTGGCTCTGAAACAAATCTCTCAATTGTAACCATACAGATTTAATCGAAATCGTATGTCACTTGAATAACCTATATTTAAGGATAAGCTGGTTTGTAACACTACAACAACACAGTCTTTTTCAAAATAACAGTCTCCATGCCAAGCAAACCGGGCTTCAAATGGTGAGTTGATAAGTTGGAAGGACGGTGCTACCGACCTCTGGTCCTTACAAGTTCCTATCTCACGCTTTCACGATAGTAGTAAAATTGATCTTTATTTTCATTGTTTGTCTTATATACTAATTTAACAAATTAAGTGTTTTAGCCCATTGGGCTCTTCAGCTTTGTTTTATGTTTTGTGTGTTTTGGGTGTTAAGTGTGTTTTGTGTTTAACTTATTTTTTCAGTTTAGCCATTGTTTGTTTAAATTTGATAACCTACCTAATCTACAACTAAAACTACCATTTGAAAATCCTAGCGGTGGGGAACCATATTCCGGATGATCTGGTGATCCGATGTCAGGCAGCGTGCCCTGTACCGATCGATAGACTCACTAAAGCGATCGTCGAGCATTTTTATCTCGGCCAGACCTCAGATGTTCTTGTCCTCGGAGGGGTGTTCAGGATCATCCTGAGGAACTTATTTTGAACACGCTGAAGCTTCAGGTGGTGTGTTTTAGCGCAACTCTCCCAGATTGGCATGCCGTACTCGATGACTGGAAGTATGATTTGCTTGTAGATAGCAAGCTTGTTTTTCAGGGATAATGTAGACCTTCTGTTGATCAATGGGTACAGTAGCTTCAACAGAACGTTACACTTTGTGACAGTTTTGTCAACCTGTTCCCTGAAGATAAGCTTGCTGTCTATTGTAACGCCAAGATAGACAGCTGATTTGGCCCATTCCACCGTTGTGTTGTTTAGGCTTATTTTACAATCCTCAGGCGGAACAAGTCTGGGAGAGTTGGAGTGTGGAAATAGGATGACCTGGGTCTTTGCCGCATTGATACAGATCTGCCATTCGGTGAAATATTCAGACAGAACATTCAGGCTTCGCTGCAGTTTTGCTGTGAGCGCTCTTATTACCCTACCATTGCGGACGACTGCGGTATCATCGGCGAACAACGACAGAGATCCATTTTCAGGGAGCGGGGGTATGTCCGAGGTGAATAGGTTGAACAGAAGTGGACCTAGTATACTTCCCTGCGGAACACCGGCGGAAATCTCTTGTGCATGGGAAACTGCACCTTGCAGCGAAACACGGAATGTCCTGTCCGACAGATAACTTTTAATTATCTTCACCAGAATGATGGGAAGATTGTATCGATGCAGCTTGTACACCAAGCCATCATGCCACACGTTATCAAAGGCCTTCTCGATGTCAAGAAGTGCCATGGCAGATGATTTCGAAACAGACTTGTTCCGTCTGAGGATGTTCATGACTCGATTAAGTTGGTGCACTGTTGAGCGACCACGTCGGAAGCCAAATTGTTCGTCGAGCAAGATGTTCAGCTCGTCGGCAGATGAAAGAAGCCGACGGTAGATCGCTTTCTCAAACAGCTTGGATAATCTTGAGAGAAGGCTGATGGGCCTATAGCTCATGGAACATGAAGGATCTTTCCCAGGTTTCTGGATGGGGATGACTTTGGCTGACTTCCAACACGTGGGGAAGTAGCAAGTCGAAGGCAATGATTGAAAACCATCGCCAGATGGTTATAGAACTGGGGGCTCAGTTGCTTGAGCTCCAAGTTCAAGATGTTATCGAAACCTGGGGCCTTCTTGTTCTTTGAGCCTTTGATATAAGTCAACAATTCGTCAGCTGAGATCTACAACTCCTCTGTGAAGTCGTTGGAGCTTACATGGATGTTAGTAATAAGCGCGCAAACGGCAGTTTCATGTGGACTGGCGATGTTTTGTCCGAGATTATGGGAGCTGACGAAGTGTTGACCTATCTCAGCAGCCTTCTCTGCAGGAGTTATCAATCGATCCTTAGAGCCATTGCTGTCTAATGGGATCAACGTTGGAATGGGCCTTGGCTTAGTTTTTAAAATTTTGGTTAACTTCCAGAAAGGCTTAGCACAATCTGGGAGAGAGCGGATCTTGTCGGAAAAATTGTTGTTTCTGAGGTCCACCATTCTGGCCTTAATAATTTTAGTCATCCGATTGCAATGACTTTTTAAAGTAGGCAAACCAGTTCGCTGGTATTGCCTGCGGGCAGCGTTGCGCAATTGAATCAGTTCTTTAGTGGGTCTATCAATGGGTACAGAGTCACTCACCTGATCAATCACCGGTACATGTTGCTCCCGGGCCTGGGAGATCGCTTGCTCGATGCTCTGCAGCTGCTGTTCGATGTCATCAACCGAATCAAGGTGCATGTCGAAATCGATGTTGTCGTCAACTTGTTGTCGGAACCTTTCCCAACTGGCGTGATGGTAGTTTCATCTGGTGATTCGATGCCGGTTGACCGAGGAGCCAACTTCGGCCACCACCGGATAGTGGTCCGAACTGAGCTCCTGGTGTACGATCGGCTGGGCGATGTTGTTCCCCATGTTGGTGAGGAAGATGTCGATTGTCGAATGGGAGTATCCGGGCCCAGGACGGTGTAATGTCCCTCTTCCAGGTTTTCCTGCAGAATTATTCCGTTCCGATTCCGCCGGGTGCTCTCCCAGGCTTCGTGTTTCGCATTAAGGTCGCCGGCGATGATGAACTGCCCCTGCCTCCGAGTTAGCTTACGGATGCCGTTTCGTAGGGCCGTTGTTGTTCCGTTGTTGGTATTGGCTTGCTTGGGACAATAGGCCGCGATGATGGTGATTGGGCCGACAGCAGTTTCGACCTCGATTCCGATGGCTTCGATAGACTGCAGCTGGAAGCTCGGAAGCAGATGGCAGTTGATGTTGTAGCACAGGGCGATCGCAACTCCTCCTCCACTAGAGCCGCTACGATCAAGTCGCGCAATCCGGTATCCTGGGATGAAAAAGGTGAGTTCCGGTTTGAGATGTGTCTCGGTGACGATGGCGATGTCGATGGCCTTCCTGTTAAGGATGTCACCGAGCTCAACGGTTTTGTTCCGGATGGAACAAGCATTCCAGTTGAGGATGCTGATGGTGCGTTTACGGTCCATGTTTGAAAATAAATTTCATCGTCACGGACGTGGCAGCTTTGAGCTGTTGCTCCTTGGAGCGGCAGGAACGTAGTTGGCGATAGAACTCTTGCACGAACTCCACCAATTGCTCCGAGTCGTAGAGCTGTCCATCGATGGGTGGTTGCGTTGAAGTACTGCAACTCGGATTGCTCCAGCCTGGAGGAGGAGTCGGGTTGGGGGCGGCGGCAGCTGCTGCGAAACGATGATGAACGGAAGCTGACGGGCGGTTTGCTTAGCGGTGATTTGATGGGATCGGCGGTAGGTTAGGCACCTGATACCGAAGCGACGGGAAGTTCTCCTCGTTCATTGGAGGTGGCGGACGGCGTTGAGCAGGCCGGGATTTGGTGGATGACTTCTTGCGGATCGCCAAAAAATCAGCACGTTTTGGGCAGGTTCGATTGCTGCTCTCATGGTTTGCGCCACAATTTGCGCACTTCAGTAGCGCACCTTCTTCCATCGCAAACAAACTACTTCTATTCAATTTTCACAGCCTGCTGTGCGCTAACGGAACTATCAATTCTTCTTCTTCACAACTTTGTTCTAGCTAAAAAAAAAGTGCTGTCTACTCCTAGAGCCTCATGGTGATGAGAAATTATTTCCTTCTCAAACAACATCATCATAGATCGTTACTCCAAGTATGGGAGAATACAAAGAAATACTATACCAGTGTAGAAAAACTATTGTTCTCTTTAGGTGAGGCAGTTTTTCAGCTATTTCGGCCTTAAAGCAGTCGAATAATGCACAGTAGTACTCTTGGTTGACGGTTTTATTCTTTACGAGGTAGTTCACGAAGAGTATGCCATGACAATCCAAGAAATCCAACGCCAAAATCTTTCCGACCAATTGAGCCTCCCTATGCCGCTTCGGAGCATTCGTGCTGGCTTCAGTCCATTGCCAGGCACTCATTCTGTTTGCTGGTGTGTCATTGTGGAGCCAGGTGTTATCAACAGTTACCAATCGACGCCAAAAGTCCTTCCAAATCCGCATCAGCAAGTCTAAACACTGTGCTTTTGCGTTCATGTTTTTGGTTAGGAGCAGTGCTGTAAATAGTCATTTCGACCCAATGCTCTAAATTTGTCAACAACTCGTTCCAGAAGCTGATTTTCACAATAAAACTTATGAAAAAAATGTACTGCTTGATGAGTTTCATAAACATGATTCAGAATGTATTGTTCTAACTGTTATACCTAAGACGTGAGAGCGCAATATTTGAATACTCAAATGATATTCATCAATGATCAATGATTTTGAGGTGCTGAGTCGATAGCAGCCCTGTGAAATTACTACAAAGTGATTTTCATCGTGCATCAGGATCAATCCATAATCGAGTTTACCCCGAATAGTTCCGAAAATGGTTCCCTTCCTCGGTATAATTTGTTTTATCGTGAGAACGGATCTGCCAAAAACCATTATGACAGTGTTCTTTGCATTAACCGGGCTGAACCAACGATGGAGACTAGTGGTATGGAGACAATTAAGTTATCGAACTTTTTCTCTACATCACGGGTAAAGGTATTTGGCAATGGACCTAGTGCACTCCTGTATTTCATCGTACATCAGCTCACGGGCATATAGCCATTTTGCAGGAGGTGAACTTAGAATGCCAATTCGTTATCATCTAACTTGCTGTGGCATATGGGTTGTCCATCGAATAATAAGAAGAGGGGACTTGCGATTTTGATTTGCTACGGACTCGATGCGTTTGTTCAGAAGTGCATCTCTTCTGGGCCCAACATTCAGCACGCAGAAATTGTGTACCAGATGACAATCAGGTTTTCTTAGATCTTTTAATCTGATCCTTTATTTATTATTGTTTAAGTTATCAAAGTCATTGCCGGCAATGCCAAACAGTTCGACAGGCTTTCTGAAGGTCGTACCACTCGTGTTCATTCAAAATGTAAAATTGCAAACACGAAAATCCATCACGGGTTTTCAGTATCGTCTTTTAATTTAGAGAAATTTTTTATTTTTTCAACATTTAAAATCAAGTTAAGTTATACATACAAGTTACTCTAAAATTGTAAAGTGATTCCCATCGAATGAAGTTAAAATTATTTTTATCCCATTGCAGTTCTTGACATCCTTGCGCGAACCATGATTTCTCGGCAAGGAATGTCTAGGATGCATGGCAACCGATTGTTACTATACTCGAAAGGATGTTGCAGCTCAATGGTGAACTTCGTCCTCACCGGTAAAGCTGAAATCAATTTGAGAAAGTAAATGAACCCAACTGTGGTTCGCTCAGTTAGACAAAAAGACACAGCACTTTCTACCGGTTTTATGCATCACCAAAAAGAACTTCATGAATTGAGAGGAAGCAGTACGATGGCGTTCTTTTCGCTCCAGTCAATAAATCTTGCAGCTTTCTATTGCAGCTTGTCTGGTCTATTTTTGGAATGCAGTAGAATCCGTTTACGAATCCGTTTATGATATCGCTAGATTCACGACGATTTGGAGACTCGTGAAAAAATGAAGAGGAAAACAAGTAATAAAATGCTCTGTTTGGATTCAACGGTTCATTTCTCCTTTGCAACCCGTTACCATACATTGGTCCGATTGATATGAGGAATGGAAATGAGAAAATTGGCATTCAGTGATTTTTCTATCTCTTTTTTTTTTGATAATAAAAAAAGAACACGCAATCTGATCGGATGCATTTCACTTAGGAGAAATCGTGAAGTTTTATTTTAATGCTCAAAGTTGGACTGAAACTGACATGTTATTACATTTTATTTCAATGGAACATATAACCGCAAATCAGTATAAAGTTTACCACAAGTATGAAGCAAATGAAGATTTCATTGTGGCATGGACAACTTTTAATTTTTTGAAATAGTTCCGCTGGCTTTTATGGTATTGCTGTTACGGATTTCAAGTTGACCAAAGATAAGTGCAAACTTTTTGTTGACCTTCGTAGATTTGAACTCAACTTTGAAGATTTTTAAAGCTAGTGCCTCTATGTAAAATTGCCAGTTTTTGTGTAAAGCTAGTTTTCTTCTCGTAATTGGTTACACCTCCGTACCCGTTATGTCTAAAAATATTCTATCGATTGTTCTCTGAAAAAAATTATGATGATGATCCTGCCACATGTACCCAGAATTTAGTACTCAAACCAAAAACTTACACGATTTGATAACATTTACAGATATCAACTTTTGGATCACTTTCCATCACTTTGATGTATAGTGATTACATTTGATTGCTAAAAATTGAAATTGATCATTATTTTAAAAGTGCCTTTGAATTCATATACAAATATCGTGATCCGAGAAACCGACAATCCATTTTTTTAAATCCCCCTACAAAAATTCAACAATACGTATTAAAGAAATTCCGACATTAAAACAGATTACTCACTACGTCGAATGTAGGGTGTTTCGATCAAAATTTGGTCGACTTAAACTTGACGCATTTTCTTTCATCGTGCATAGAAAAAAATTTCACACCCCTCATTTTGAAGATGTGTGCGTGTAACATCATGCCTCTATTTTGATTTTGTGATTATCACTTCAGTTATCAAACTGTCGTCGAAGCAAGAGAAGCAAGGCAGCACAATTTTGCACGTGCATGGCAAAAATCCAAACTACTCTCACGCCAGATTGGCGAAATTATTGAATGTGGCTAAATCAACTGTTACCAACGTATTGAAAGTGTTGGGTGAACTTTTTTCCGAAAACCAGGAAAGCTGGATCGGGGAGAAATCGAAAGCCGGAGGCCACGACAAAAAGAATTGCCCGCTGTTTCGAGCGGAACCCCAACCTCTCCGTCCGAGATGTCGCAATGAAGCTGGGAGTGGCGCCTCAACCGTGGATAGAGCTAAAAAACGAGCTGGACTGTCGAATTACGAGAAAGTAGTGACTCCAAATCGCGACGATAAACAAAAAACGTCGGCCAAAGCACGATAGCGAAAGTTGTACACGACGATGTTGACGAAGCTTGATTGCGTGGTACAGGACGATGAAACTTACGTCAAGGCAGACTTTAAACAGCTCCCTAGACAGGCGTTCATACGGCAATCGGACGGGGCAAGGTGGCCAATATTTTTAAGCACATTAAACTGTCAAAGTTCGCGAAGAAATATCTGGTGTGGCAGGCCATCTGTTCCTGTTGCTTGAAACGTTTACATTGCGACCGAAACCATCAACCAGGAAATTTATCTGAGCGAGTGCCTACAATAACGTCTACTGCATTTCCTGTAGCGACACAATTGTTCGGTTGTATTTTGGCCGGAGTACGGAAAAAGGCCATGGAGTTGTATGCTGCCAACAACGTTCAAGTAATGTCCAAGGACAAGAACCTCCCCAGCACAACAGAGCTCCGCCCAATCGAACAATATTAGGCCATCGTCAAGCGGAACCTTAAGAAAACTCAAAAAGCTGTTGTGAGTGAGAAACAGTTCAAGGCAAACTGGCGTTCTGCGGTGAAAAAGTGGACAAGGAGACTGCACAAAATCTTACGGCAGGTGTGAAACGAAAGACCCGGTAATTCGTATTCGGTAAGAAAGAAGCTTGGCTGCATATTTTTCCTGTATTCTATATTAACTGAACTTGAAAAAAAAATGAATTTGACTTATTAATAAAAACTTTAATTGACTCACACACATTACTGTTTGACCTAATTTTGATGGGAACATTGCGGAACACCCTATACTCTCTGTTATTCGCTCATAGTACCACCAAACCAAACATGCTGTAGCTTGTACGGTGGTGAGGCAGCCTCAGCACCACATTGTTACGAAGTGCTCGGGGTCAAACGTTGATGTCAATTTGATGTAGAAGTGTTAGACAATCGATTTTTCCCTGAAGTATCTCTACGTCGTATCTCTACGGATCTACAAGGGCTCAAGGTGGATTAGCTGGTACCGATTCTCATATCTTGGAAGGCGGACTTCAGGACAATCTTCGCAGAGCGAATCGTAAGAATCTTTGTTGAATCTTCGTTCTACTCATTACACGTTGTAATGGTCATTGAGATTCCAAACAGGACAGCAGTATTCTATCACAGAATAGACGAGGGAGCAGTAGAACGATTTAATTCAGAAGATATTCGTGAAATTTTTCGCCATCGTGAAGATAAACCCAAGCGTTCTGGATGCCTTGTCGATCACGTAAGATAAATGTTGTGTGTATGTGACTTGCCAACCCAGAATAACCCCTAGGTCTTTGATATTACTCACACGTTGTACCTCCACTTCTTGTAGGTTGTAACTGAATGTGATCGGCGTTTTCTTCCGTGAAAATATGATTACTTAATACTTACTTGAATTTACATCCATGCGGTTCAGACATCACCAGTCGGCAAAAGAGTTGACCTGGCTTTGGAGAATGTGACAACCAACCATAGTTCGAATCCAGAAGTGTTCAGGTCGTCAGTATACGGCAGTCATGGGCCTTCAAGGACAAAATTGACAACGGGCCAAGGTGGATTCCTGGCGGGATACCAGATGTGGCGAGGACTGAAGAATACTGACGTGCAACTGTCAATGAACGGTCGGAGAGGTAATATGTGAACCATTGTAAGAGACTGCCACTAATTTCAAGCCTGTCTGGTAGATGATTTAACTTATCGAAATTGGCTGATAGGTCAGTGTAGACTCCATCTGTTTGGATGTGATCCGTCATACTCTCCGTTATGCATTAGGTGAGACACAGTACCCAAGTAACAATTTCAGTTCTATTCCAGCCGTATAGCACTCCTCCCGGCTTTGTTGATGAAACTACATTCAAAACTGTTTTGTCCTCCAACACCTCCTCTATGCATCTTTAAAGCCAAAATGTGTACAAAGTGGCCCACTCTATAGACGGTTGTGAAAACAAATTAATAAAACCTTTCTAAGACCATAAAGGGTTTGAAAATGTTCTAGTGAAGAATGTTATGACCACTTCAGAACCATCATAAAACCTATTGGCCGCCATCAAACCAGCATAGAGCCGAATGGTCACAGCTGTCAAACTTCACGGCGATATCATGGTTGGTTTTTGTTATTCTGCTTTGTTTGATTCTCTGCTCTTTTGCTTCATTCAACAGTGAATAATGGCTTTTAAAAAAGTTCTACTGTTGCGCGAAATTATGTTTGATAGCAAAATATATAAAACAAATTAAGTTTTTTTTTTATAGCGTATCATGCTCCAAATCATATGCGCATTTAATTTTATGGTAACTATTGGCACGATGAGAGCTGAGAATTAATGCGCCTTGGAAATTATGCGAGTTTACAACAACAAAAACGAAATTGAAAGAAATATATTCGATAAATTAATCATGAAACTCCTGAAAATTGATGGAATTCAATAAGGTTATCTAAACGAAAACGAAGTTTGTCTCAGATTTACAGTTCAATTGAAATACATTTCAAATTATGCGTATTTATTTTAACACATTTCAATTATTTCATATATTTCAATATGGCAATTGCAAGAAATCACAGTTTTGCCAAAAAGCCAACTTAACTTAGCAATGGCTACGTTAAGACTATCTGGCGCTTGGTAGCTTTCCTCAATGCCAATTTGCCGTTTAATGCATTTACTGGAGGCAAAATGGTTCTAAAATGCTTTTTCAACTGACCAACATAAGATAATTTGAATGAGTCCTGAAACGGCATATCAAAACAGCATTTTATGAGTTTATACAGTCAAAATTAAACCTTTGATAGAAGTAAAAGGAATTTTAGAAGTCAAGGTCTTAAGATCGTTGTAAAGAAGCTGTGTAGGTTCTTACAAACCTGACTAAAATTTGAAACCTATTGGCAACTCTTGCTGCCATAATAAAACCGCATTGATTTCTAGTGGCTTTCATAAAATTTTAATAAAACTTAATAAAGCTGGATGGTTTTGGCAATGTTATTTGGGTAGATTAGTTAACCGGTTCCATAACTATCAATTCGAAGAACTGAGACATAATGACGAAATGTCGTGGTAGTTGTCGATATTTCGTTTAAATCCTATCTTATGAACTAGAAACAATTGAGCTACTTTTCAGCGGGAAGCCAACACCTCACTTACGAGGAACGTTCCCTTCAGATGACAAAGAGGTGTCACTAGACTATCAATGTGTTAGTTAAGGAGAGCGGAAGGATTTCCGTCAGGTACAGGCTGGAATGAATATATCAGTTCAGAAGCCGCTTTGATGTTGATGTTGATCAAGGGTGTTCCGATAGAAATTTGGTCAAACAGTCTCGCCAGTTTGCCTTGAACTGTTTCTCGCTCACAACAGCTTTTTGAATCTTCTTGAGGTTCCACTTGACGATGGTCCAATATTGATCGATTGAGGGGGGGGGGGGGGTCTTGTCCTTGGGCACCACTTGAACGTTGTTGCCAACAGACCACTCCATGGCCTTTTTTCCGTAATGGCAAGATTCCAAATCCGGCCAAAATAGAACGGAACAATTGTGTCGCTTCATGAAAGACAGTAGACGTTTTTGTAGGCACTCGCTCAGATAAATTTCCTGGTTGATGGTTTCGGGCGCAATGTAAATGTTGTTCTTCAAGCTACAGGTACAGATGGCCTGCCACACCTAATATTTCTTCGCGAACTTTGACAGTTTAATGTGCTTGAAAATATCGGCCACCTTGCCCCGTCCGATTGCGTATAAATGCTTGTCTAGGGAGCTGTTTAAAGTCTGCCTTGACGTAAGTTTCATCGTCCTGTACCACGCAATCAAGCTTCGTCAACATCGGCGTGTACAACTTTCGCGATCGTGCTTCGACTGACGTGTTTTGTTTATCGCTCGAAACCGCGGGCAACTCTTTTTGTCGTTGATTTAACCACAATCAACAATTTCCCAACAATGTGCAAGATGTGCAAATTTTGATGCGTTGCTTTACTTGCTTTGACGAATTTTGATAACTGAGTGATAATCTCAAGATCAAAGAGAGGCATGATGCTACACGCACACATCTTCAAAATGAGGGGTGGGCATTTTTTTTTTAATCCACAATGAAAACAAATGCGTGAAGTTTAAGTCGATCAAATTTTGATCGAAACACCCTTTATTACATTACTGGCTGAACGAGAAATAGGTTTGTCATCACCAAACACATTGGCAAATTTAACGGGCAACAAATCACAAATCTCTTGAGTGGAAGAAACTATGTTGCCATTCAGTACCATGGTGGATGAACTGCCAGACAATTTTCGCTGCTCGGAGACGTATTTCCAGAAAGTTCTCGGGTGCGAACGAAGCTTTCGCTGAACCCTTCGTTAGTAATGTAGATAGCAGTGGCGATTAGTTCGTTGGTACTCATTATTGAAACTCAATTAATGGTCCTTAAGCTGCAGAGTGCGGTACTTGGTAAACTTTCTTAGTGTGGCTCTTTTGGGTGACCTTAAGCTGCAAAGTTCCGTTGCTGCCAGCAGGACGATAACGATGACTTATATCTTGCCGGAACAGTCTGATCGAACAATAACCTCATTGAATCCACATCTTCATGTGGTATAGTGCAGTTCAACACATTAAACACATGACTGTCCTGATGATTTTGAAATTTAGCATCCTTCGCTCATACCAATGGATTATCAGTGTTTGAACTTCAAGTTAACATACATGGTTATGTGCATGTTACAGCCGATGCTCACACGGACTCGTTCAAACTGGATCTTCGTCGCTGTGGTTTCTAATCTCTCAATGCTGATTTCTCATCGTTCAATTGGGATCTGCTTCTTCAGAGTCAAACCGCCGATTCAGTAAGGTAAATCTTACCTAACGGACCGGTTCTCTGTGTGAAGATTGGTGCAGCTCAATCGAACTACCCAGGTAACCAATAAGCATTAGCATATGCAGTAAATCAACCCTCAATCAGAATTTCAGATGCTACAAGCATTATATTAGCATTATATCAGCATCTTAAAAGCTATCGGTTGTAAATTTGCATTTCAAATGCTATATAAATGCTTGAGCCTGTAATAAGCATTTCAAATGAAAAATAGCATTATTGAAGCATTATCATAGCATTGCAGTAAAGCAGCCGTAAATTGGGCTAAAAGTGGCATTTATGTTGCATTTACAGCAACATAAATGCTTTATAGGTTGCTGTAAAGACGCTTTAGGACTGCCTTTGACCAATTACTTAAACGCTTCGGACAAAACTACTATCCAAAACCTCATGAGTGGAATCAAATCTGTAGTCTGTGAAGTCTGAAAAAAAGTAGCTTACATTCATAAGTTTGTTTAAGCTCAGAGAGCAAGACTGGAATTTTACAGTTATTTTTACTTTTGTTTGTGCAATTTGAAAAGCATACAATTATGTTCAAATATATTGTCATAGAAAATTTTACCAGTACCAAAGCTTTTATCTATCTTTCTATCTATTTATATAAAAATGGATTTCTGTCTGTCTGTCTGTCTGTCTGTCTGTCTGTATGTCTGTCTGTCTGTCGGTCTGTCTGAACCTAATAGACTCGAAAACTACTGTACTGATCGGCGTGAAATTTTGTATGCAGGAATTTTAGGCGAGGAAAAGGTTCTTATGATAGTTTGAGACCCCTCCCTTCTCTGAAAAGGGGCGCTCCCATACAAATGAAACACTCATTTCTACATAACTCGAGAACTAATCAAGCAAAAGAAACCAAATTAAGCATGTGTGAGTTTTTGAAGGCAATAAAGGTTGCTATGGTAGCTTGAGAACCCTCCCGTTCTAAAAAAGAGGGGCTCCCATACAAATGAAATACAATATTCTGCATGACTCTAGAACTTATCAAGCAAATGGAACCAAATTTAGTATGTGGTGGTTTTTGAAGACAAAAAATGGTTCTATGTTGATTTGAGACCCCTCCCTTTTCTGAAAGGAGTGGATCCCATATAAATGAAACGCAAATCCTTGTATAACTCGAGAACTCATTAGGGAAATGGAACCAAATTTGGCATGTGGAAGTTTTTAAAGGAGAGAAATGTTTCTGATATGAGACTCTTCCGCCATATGAGGAGGGGGAGGGGGGGGGGCTCTCAAACAAATGGAACACAAATTTCTGCATAACTCGAGAACTAATAAAGCAAATGGAACCAAATTTGGCATGTGGAGGTTTCTGAAGAAGATAAATGTTTCTAAGGTGGTTTGGACTCCTTCGCCTTCTGGTAGGGAGGAGGAGAGGCTTCCATACAAATGAAACACAAATTTCTGCATTACTCGGGAATTAATCAAGCAAATGGAACCAAAATTGGCGTGCGAGGTTTTTTTTAATGTAAGAAATGTTTCTATGGAGATTCCAAACACAAATTTTAACCAAACATGAGAATTATCCAGATAATTAAAACACAAACTTTGTATTTCTTGGGTGAGAAGAATGTTCTGATAGAAGCTTGAACCAAAAGAAAAAACTCAAAAAAAAAAGTAAAAAAAAACTCTTTCCAAACAAACAACCATTGCTAATATAATGCTAATATAATGCTTGTAGCATTCATTTAGTTGAAGGCGTAGCAACGCTCGCACCGGGGTCACCTAGTAATTGATAAATACACTAAGTCATAGTTGGGAACAAAGGGCAAAATACGTCCGTAAAAATGGTTTAGGGTTTTCTTGAGAAATAATTTTTCATATTTTGATAAGAACAATAAAAACGTGAGGCTATTTTCTGTACATCTAGGATGAATTATTAGGCAAGCTATTATCTCGGGGCAACTTGCTAAGAACAGTCCTGCTGCAGACATAGGTAATCCTTGCACTGATGAGGGATTCTTGTCACATAACATCATCTAGGATGCATTATTAGGCATATCGGCGCAATTTTAACAAATTGAATTGAAGAGATAATTTATTCAGCTCAACCGGTTTAATGGTAACTAAAAACTAGAAATGTTGAGTTATTAGTACATGACATTGAAGAAGTCTGCACATTGTAGACGAAATACGCGTATCAGTCAAGATAAGCAAAGGTAGTTGGAATTAAATAAAAAATATTGATTTTTCTTCTCATTTCTAGTTACAGGTATTCCACTAGACAACTCAAATTCTCTAGGATTCAGGTAACAAACATGTTAAGATAATCTAAAATCTCAATCAACTGTGTAACTATGATTTGACTTAATGTGTCTCAATTTTTTAAATATAAATGGATAATCATGATGCCAACATGATCCTCTTATCCTAGGTAACGCTTTCAACATGTTAATAAACTTTTTACACGGGAGCGACCTCGGCGTAGTGGTTAGCATCCATACCACTCACGCCATAGTCACGAGTTCGAATCTCATCCCCGGACAAGTTACGGAAATACCCAAAGAGGTATTTAAGTGACTACGACGGGAGATGAACCAGCCCAGGGCTGAACATTTCGATAATAAAGGAAAAAAAATCAATGATATTAACGCAGAAATTCTTGTGCTTAGCTGTTTTTTGAAGCTTTTTGCTTTGTCATGGATTTCTGGGAATATCTTCAGTTCAAGTATTGAATGTTTCAACTGTATTGACTTTTTCCGATAGTTGTTAATTTCGAAGGTCAAATGTGATGGCAAATGCTAATTTGTCACCAAAATGGTAATTAATACGAGCACATGACAGCTTATTTTCACTGCAAAGAGCGTCGTCCTTAGAGACATTTGCAATGCCAGAAGTCGTAGGCTTGTACTTGTTTCTTTGCCAACGGAATGATAATTGCTGACGATACCCTACTTCATGCAATTCACAGTTTTGCCGTAACCTTGCAATCTAAATTTCCAGTTTATCCAAGACTAGAACTAAACGGCATCGCCAGAAACGCAATTGCTTCTTTCCAGAGGAAATCGTCCTAACCGGTTAAAAGATAATTAGAAATTGCATTCTTCGCTACCAACTGACATTGGCAGATCAAGGCCGTTCGGAATCCATAGTACATTTCATATGCTCCGGATCCACTTACTGAGTTTGATTTCTTTGTTGTGCCATACAGAGCAACGATTCTCGTTAGCGCATCTGACAGAGCCTGGCAAGCAAAACAGTTGCCACAATCTACTTCACTGAAACTTCCGACGTTGGCGCGAAATTTTACCGGCTTGTTCACAGAGACCAGCAGAATCCAATTATCAAGCCGGTGGGGAAGGCTTCTGATTTCATTCATCTGCTCTCAGGCACATCGCACTTTCTGCTTGAACAACGGACTGGCCCGATGAAAAGGATTAAGTTCATCGGGCGTAAATTGGCTGATAATTCAATTTCAAATCGAACTGAACATATGGCAATTATTTCACTCTTCGTATCTTGTTTTTCAAGAAAGTTCAGTTGATTGGAGGAGGCAAGAGGAGATTAAACAGGAGATCCGTCAGAAAGTTTATTAAACTATGTTTAATTAACCTCTAATAAAATACGGCCACACTTGCACTATTATTATGACGAAGAGCTAAGACTTATTCGCAACAAAATCTGAACACTCCTTGAGCCGATTCGGTTCCGAGCAAACCAATAATGATTCAAGCTTTTGGCTGGTACAATACAAATGGCCCATGTTTTTTTGTAGTTTGGTCCGACGGATGATGGAAATCTGGATGGCAAATGTCTGCCCGGTATATTTTATGGTTTCCAGTTTTGTGAATGTGTGTATGTGTGCCTTAGAATGACCGTTTGTATGCATTTGTTGGTCATAGGTTTTTTTTGAGAGATTTTCAAAAGCGAAGGGATGTTAGTGTTTTGTTTGTTCGCTCATTATCATGCCTTTTTTACCCTTCTTACACCCAATAGAAGGGTAATAGGATCGCTTGAAAACTCGACTTTTATCCGAGGCCCACAGGGCCGAGTGTCATACATCATTCGACTCAGCTCGACGAACTGAGCACATGTCTGTGTGTGTGTGTGTGTGTGTGTGTGTGTGTGTGTGTGTGTGTGTGTGTGTGTGTGTGTGTGTGTGTGCGTCAAATAATGTCACATCGATTTCTCAGCCATCTGTGAACCGATTTCAGTTCTGTTTAAGGCAAATGGAAGCTACAACATTCCCATAGAACGCTATTGATTTTTTTCATTCGGACATTTCATTCACGAAGATATGAACGAAACAGTACTTGAAGGCCTATTATAATAGTAATCAAACAGTTTAGTCATCCGATTACATACTGAGCTATTTGTGTACCGATTTTAGTTTTGTTGGTGTCAAATCAAAGCTTTAAAATCTCCAAAAAATTTCATTATGATTGAATAACCCTTCGTGGAGATATGACCAAAACAATACCTGAGAGCACATAATTGCTGAGATGAAAATATACTCCGTTGCAGTTCAAAACCAAACAAGACCAATCGCACCAATCGATGCCGCTTGCATTCTATTGTGTCACATCTGGTGCGTTGTATAGCACATACAGCGGACTAGCCACCTAGCTCTATAGAATCGGTTGGCTCGAGAGGTCTGGCTTTGAACTGCAACGAGTATATTCGAAAATTACACTAAAGTCTCCATTTACTATTTTCATCGAACATGTACTTGCTAAAGCATCCTGGATCCATGTCGATAATCAAAATTGACGCTTAGGATTGTCTAATAATTCACTCTATGGACTGATTATATGAAATTTCTAATATTTATGTAATTTCTCCTTATATATAACTAACATAAACAGGTCATTAAAGACTATTAATGGTATATATCTCCATTCTTATTGAATCTGAACATTGCGTTCTAGGATTGACAAATAGTTCATTTTATCAACTGGATGGCATATTGAATATTTCTGAACCTTCTTGAATTTCTGATGAAAATATGTATCCAGTACAATATTGCCCATTTGAGTTTGTAATTCTGTTGAAATGTAAGAAGGGTTCAGTCTCACTCATCGGTGGATTAATGCGGGCTTTTTTTCAGAAAGTTGGCGAAATTGCAACTATAATCATAAGCCTTAAACATAAGGACAGAAAAAAGTGCTCATGCTCCAACCGAACAGGTAAGAAAGACACATGACGGTACGCACGATACAAAGATGCCACATGCTACCATCGCCTAATATAACTAGTAAAACATCTATTGATTCAAAAAAACGTACATCAAATTAGACCGACTTAAATTGGATGAAAGCATATCCATCAATTTCTCCGATACAATTATCAAAACCAGGAGTATTTGTGTTGGATGGATAAGATAATAAAAGGTGCATTCGATAAAAATGGCACACACATATATACTCATCAAAATTAAACTGATTATCGGATTTTCTTGAAATTTTCAGGGAATGAAGAACTACTAATGAGTTTTTGATTTACAACATTTGTTTTATTCAATTTCGTCTCCCATCCCGAATGCCCGCACCTTCCTTTTCACTCCACCCATCAAATTTTGTACAACCGATTTTCCCAGTGTTTTTGTTGTTTTTACCCAAATTTTCTTCAATTCTAGCTCTGTTTTTATAGTTTTGGGATGTTTGCGAAGTTCCGTTTTCATAATTGCCCAGAATTTTTCAATTGACGAAGTTCCGGTGAATTTGGTGGGTTCATATCCTTTGGCACAAAATTGACTCCGTTGGCTCGGTACCACTCAATACGTTTCGAGCGTAGTGGCAGGATGCTAGATCAGGCCAAAACAGAGTTGATCCTTTGTGCTTCTTAATGAATGGCAAGAGACGCTTCAAGGCACTCTTCCGTGTAAATCGCACCGTTTATTGTTCCGGAAGTGATGAAGGGAGCACTTATTTCACCACATCCGCAAATCGCTCTGCCAGATTAGAAAACTTCTTTGCAAATTTCGATAGTTTCTTCTTTCGAACATCCTCCGAACATCGAACTTCGACTTGGCAACGAAATATTCTTGCTCAGGAAGTTGACGAAGTCGGCCTTGACGTATGTTTCGTCATCCATCACGATGCAACCGGATTTGGTGAGCAGCTTCGTGTAAAGTTTCCGGGCGCGGGTTTTCGCAGTGATGTTTTGTTTTTCATTCCGGTTTGGGGCTTTTTGCACTTTGTAAACATGTAACCCAGCACGCTTCATGGTTTTCTGCACAAAACCGACTGACACCTTAGACTTTTTAGCGACATCTCGAATTGACATGTTTGGACGGTTCTTGAATTGTTGTACGACTTTCCTGGCCATTTTACTGTCCATTGGACCACTTTTACGACCACTCCCTTCCTTCCTTTGGACACTCAGACGCTCCTTGAAGGTTCTTATTACACGAGACACAGTTGTATTTGCACCTAAGCCTTTAGCAATCCACCGGTGGGACGCCCCTGGATTTTGATTGTGAGTGCACAAAATTTTCTCACGGACAATTTCTTGTTTCGACGACATGACTGGAACTACTGAATGTATAACTATGAAACTTGGCAGATGTAAATAATACACTATGGATAAGATCTACTCAAATTTCTAGGTTTTTTACTCATACGATTCAAAAGTTACAGAAGATTATTGATCTAACAAAGTTGCACAGCAACCGTCATTTCACTTCTCATTGCTAAGGTTCATGATTTATATAGTATTGTCTTATTGTTTTGACTTGTCAGGTAGATTGCAGCACTTCTTAATTATTGTCTTATTTGTCCAACGATGATTTTGAGCCGTTCTTCTCCCTCGTCACGATTTAGAAGTATCTAGTGCCTGACTACAAGAAGCCGCAACTGAAGCTGCGTTACAACTTTTACAAAGTTAGTTCTGAATGTGTTTTTCATTTTGCTGCGCCGGATTGGACGTTTTACAAATCAGAGCCAGAACTTAAGTGGCGTGGCGGGAAGTGGGAGTTGCGTTCAGAAGATCCAACTGCAAATCTGACTCATGACTGCCCGCATTTATTCAATAATCTCGGCATCACCGTTGTTGTTATTAGTAAGGTAGTTCTAATTTTAATTGACATATAATGTTTATTATTTTTAATTTCAATTACTCTCTAATCCCTTCCATCCATACTCCTCCTTATTTAGACGTATGTAGTTTGCCTAATGCACATGAGGCTGAAGTGGTCCGCAGGCAGATATTCGTACCTGAGTTCTGAAACTCGATCATGTTTCCTTGTGGATTTTATTGTTCTTCTTTCTCAGACTCGACAAGTTGGTAAGTTACTAATTTTTACAATTTTAGCAACCATGTACCAGCTTATTTTAACTACTGTGCTTCTGATTGTATTATGTGTAGTGGTTCTCAACAACTGTTGCATGTTGTTGCTCTCAAGAACCAGGAGAAAGGAAATTTCGACATGCAAGGTATCTAATTTTGAAAAAACATATTCAGAACAGGCGACCAAATTTTTTCCGTCTGTGCAGAATTACATACTCCTTATAAATACTTATTTCATTTATATATTCCATATTTGATGTATATTACTATATGAACCTTATTATATATTTCATTGATTTAAAACATGCAAATACTTGGGATGGGAGAGGGTGCATCAGGGCATCATTGAAGTTTCAATTGGACAATGGAGTGGATGTCAACCGGAGTCTCAGGAGGGGATGTGTCTATCATTCATGATTGCTACATTCCTGCTCCGACAGTTGTAATGAATTTGACGCGCCTTTTTCAAACAAACCATCTAGTGGAAAGCTTAGGTGAATTGCGTATTTTGTTTGTTCGTTTTATTGGACTCGCATTGCTGGAAGGAGATTCTCTTATTCCCGCAGGCTCATCGCGTAAGCGTCCCTGCTGATGGACCTGCCCAACCCTTCTTGGCCCTTCGCTGCAGCGGTATGTTTGAATTTAAAACGGTAGCAAAGCATGATCTTTCTGTTAAGTGGAACCGCACATGCAGGGGTGTCAAGGCCCACGCTAGGATGGTGGCTTCCTACAGCAGCATACACGCTGATTCAAAGGATTGCAGACGTTCTCTTTCTGTGTGCCATTTTTATCGAATACACCTCTTTGAGACAAGAATGAGTGACCTAAGTTATCTAGTCATATCACAATGTATGTTCTGGACAGAAATGTTTGAAAAAATCAGGTTGTAAATCTACAATAAAAGAACTTTGAGAGCTGGAGTGCCGCATGGTGCTTTGGCTTTCTTATCCATCCCATTACACGTGGGACTGATATCTTTTTATATAGCATGATGTGTATCATTTCAAAATTACACGAAAACCGGTGATCGTTTTCACTAAAGTGGAAAGGTCTGGACACTAAGTAACTTCGTTCTGACATTCATTCAGACACCTTGAAGACAAAGAAGAAACTTACAGTTTTTTGCATTGAGAATTTGAACCAAAAGCTATCGCCAGAACCGTCCCAGAAAGAGAGGGCCCGCTGGTTCAATGTCAAAAGTTATCATTAATTCTTAGGCGAGGCTTCTTGCATGCTGTTCATCGACTGATTCAACAGAAAGATTTTTAATGACTTTGTCAAGTCATAAGCAAGTTTCAGAATTTTTTCTTTAACGTTATTCATAGGTTCGCGCAGATTTATTCACAACGATTTTTAAGACGCTTCTTGTCGAGATCTCTTTTGAACTTTCACTGGCTGGCTGAAAATCGTTAAAGAAGATACCGTAACCAGTAGACCGTAAATTTACCGCAAATTGACTGGCAGAGCTTCAGTACTTTTTGCCGCTAAATTGGTGAGAAACTTAGGTGTCCTCCTTGTTAACATCATCATCTTCATTAATCGTGTATTATTGCGATCTAGAACATCATCATCTTTCACGAATCGCGCTAATATTGTGATCCTGGCAATGCTTTATAGTTCAACCCTCGAATACTTATTCTTGGCAAAAACTGCAGTCATACAGCACTCGCGTGGTTTCTCGTTGGCAGCTTGTAGCCTGACTTTTATTTTTGTTTGGCTGCTTCTGCTATCTTGTACGGTGTCAGCTTCCTTCATTGGATCACGTTAAACGTTGGGCTGGGGAGTGTTCAGTTTTTTTGCAAAATCGCGAACTAAGGCTCCCGTTGCTCAGTGGCGCTGGTCCGATTTTGTTGCAAAAGTTGAGGCTCGGCGCTCCTTTTTTCGCCCA